>OY744481.1:376087714-376376966 GCA_963556165.1 Tipula helvola
TTCCACGTGACTACGTGGTATACCGCAAAGATAGGTAGGTACAACAATATTTGTACCAACCTTAAGGGTGGAGGGGTATTAATTGCAGTCAAGAACGCAATATTTAATGAACTTATTTAATGTTATTCCTGTTGCTGCTATAGGTTCAAAACTGGCAACTCGATTATTATTGTCGTAGCTGTGCATATTCTGATTGGATCAAGCCTTGATCTTTATATCGAAGTGGTCAATTTCATCGACTTAGCCGTGGCATGATCGAGAGGTGTAAATGATGATCTTATAAATAGTTGTGGGCGACTTAAATCTTCCCGACGTAGCTTGGTTCGATGTTGAAGGTGTTTTCACGTCATCTTCTGGTGGTCCCAAAGCATGGGCTATCACGGAGTATTTTGTAAGCATCGCATCAACGCAACTAATCGGAATGGCAACGGAAGGGGAACATTTTTGGATTTGGTTTTAGCAACTGATAACATGTACCTATACCGAGATGTGAAGATTTTATTTACTAGTTGCATTAACGTTTATCATATACTCCAATTAATATCAAGATTTTTCATGAGCAAGGCAATACCACTTTTGTCACCAAGAATAATTTAAATTTTCATTTCAAGCATGCTAAATAGTTTAAATAACATTGCATCTTTACTTAACGAGAGACTCAGGTCTGGCGTAGAAAAGTTCGTCCCATTAATAGAAAGCAAGCAATATTTTCGTGAGTCATGGCAGAAATAAGCTTTCACGATACAAGATGCATGGCATGAAGTTTTATGTTATAGCTTTTAACTTAGCGAGAAAGGAGTTTAAGACCTTAAATTGAAGAAAAATTGAGTTCGAATCCGAAAAACATTTGGAAGAAAAAAGGATGTGGGACATTTGGAAAAAAAAGATGTGGGGTTTCTTTCACTAATGACATTTCAGAGTGGTTTTGCCAGTCAGTCATCGTATATATTTGAAATCTGTTTACGAAATTTTTTTTGAAACAGTTTACGAACCATTCCGCAGTCATCTCGTGCTATAGGCTCTTCAACTGTCAAAATAAAATGGAATTTAACCAGATTAATTTTACAATGTAACACGTTTGCGAGGAACGTTTGCTGTTCAAGTAATTCTAATAAAACAATTTCAATACTATTCTTTGATTTACACTCATAAAACATAATGTTTCCAACATATTTCGAATACTTGTTGTTTTTGGGTCATTTAGCAGAACTCGCATCGCTTTATTCTGAAGTTTTTGGAGGTACTCCTTAACTTCTCTACTGCATGTAAGTAGCACTGATGGGCAATACTCAAAATGAGGAGCAATTATTGCCTTATATATACTATTTTTGCTTAAATAGCGCAAATTTCTATGACATCTCTTCAGTACACCAACCTTCTGATTTATTTTGCTTCCTATAAGACACATGATTACTGAATTTCAACCTCTTATCAATTATTACCCCTAAATATTTGATAGTGTCTACTTGCTCAATGTTACTCTGATTAATTCTGATGTCAAAATTATTATCTGCTTTATACCAATAACCATATACACTTTGTTTTGTTAACATTTAACTTTAATTTGTTTCCATTTAGCCATTTGTGTACTAGTTCCAAATCACCGTTAATATTATCAACAACTTCTTCAATAGTATTCCCACTATAACAAATCAAGGTGTCATCCGCAAATAAATGTATCGGACATTTTTTAGACTTTTACTATATCATTGATATAAACTATAAATAGTATGGCACCCAAAACGGATCCTTGAGGAACACTAAGCTCATTAGTACATCTATCGGATGTTTCATGCACTACTTTCGTTCTTTGACTCGTCTGACTCGTTAGTTAACTTTTTCAACAATATTGTTCGATCAATTATTTCGAAAGCTCTTTGGAAATCTAAAAATACTATAATTGTATATTCACTCCTGTCTCTCGATTCCTTCCATTTACTCAATACTAAGTTTAATGCAAATTCACATGAATATCCCTTATACGATATTCCGATTGTTGCTCTATTAATATCCCTTCCACATTTAAAAATTCGATTAGTTGCCCCTTTACGATAGTTTCAAAGATTTTCTCACAGCAGTCCGGCATATTAATTGGTCTAAAATCTTCTGCATCTTTTGCGTTTTTTATTTTTGGAATAGGAATAATATTCGCTTCTTTCATACATTTAGGGAATTCACCCGCCATTAAAGAAGTATTGAAAATTGATAACAATTTCAACAACAAATCATGCTTGGCTTCAATCCGTTTACATCTCGCTTATCTTATCACACATTTTTGTGATTATACCCTTTAATTCTGCTAATGTAATCTGATTCAAAGCGAATTTTCTTTTCACCGATGCACTAATCTCGACTAAATCATCTTGTACGCTTGGAATTTTTCCATTTAAGATCTTGATACTATCGACATAAAATTTGTTTAGAACATTTGCAATTTTTTTGTGGTTACAGTATTCATCGTTATCAACTATGATGCTATCTATGCTACTATCTCGTTTTCCTTTCATTATTTCCTTTAAAACGCTCCATACTCGTTGCGAATTATACGAAGCAGTTTCTATTTTTCTAATGAAATAGTTTCTCTTAATTTTTCTTATTTATGCGAAAGATATCGATTTCGTGTCGCTCTATATTCATTCCAATGAGCTAGTTTAGACGATGCCACACTACATATGTCGCATCACTTCCTCCTCGTTTCTTACTTCTTTGCCTACGAACTGATTTTGAAGTGGGGATTTTTGTGCGAATTTTTTCATACATTAATAAATTGAAAAACCAATACGTATTTTTTAGGTTCGTTTCGTTCGTATTTTTTGTTTTTGAATTCGCTGTTTATTCGTCATTTATAAATTAAAATTTGATAAGCATCACAAGTCTTTGCATCAAGCATCAAGTCTTTGACAAGCATCACAATAATAATGATAATAATTCTACACATACATAGGTAAATTGCAATTGTGATGACGGTTCGATGTTTTACGTGTGAACGAAATAGTGTGGAATGATGTGATGTAGTGATGGATGCGTCTAAATACTCCCAATGTTCGTCATTTCCAGTTTGCTTTGCTAATTTGTTCGCTGCAATCTTTTTTGATTTGAAAAGCCGCAGATTATAATTTTTATGAAACCATTCATTTGACTTTGGTTTTATCTCTACTTTCCTGTAAAATACACTTAGGACCTTATAAATATTTTCATATACATATTTTCACATATACTTCATCAATATCACCAGTCGTATCCCACTTTGAATCTTGTAACAGCTTATTGAATATATCTTGATTAAAATTAAATGTCCCTCCAATATATTTTTTTGACGTTTGACTACTTTTACTAATTTCCATCAAATTTACTTGAATCGTCTCATGATCACTAATTTTCTCCTCCTCTAATGTGTCGATACGTATATTTGCAGTTGTTGTATTACCACTAACCCAATCAATTAAGGTCTTCGTGCCTGCTGTTATTCTGGTACATTTCTCCATTAGTTGTTTCAGATTCAATCTTGTCATTATTCTATCCAACTTTAGTTTATAATCGTCGTTTGACGTAGGTGGTCAATATTAAAATCACCGCATATTAAATTGAACTCATCTGATTAAATTGAATGACTTTATAGTTGAACTTGGGGATCGATACAACACCGATACATTACTTATAGAATTGTGTCGTTTAGAAGCAAACTGGTGTCTATTCCATTTTTTTAAAAAATGGAGATAGTGATTGGGTTTTGTTCAACGGATAAAAATCTATAATCTAATACAATTTAGTTGACACAAGATCGGTTTATTCCTTCAAAAATCATACTTGAAAATCATATTTGGTCGCAAAGCGATTCTATTCCAAGTACTACTTAGAAACAAAATCAATCTATTCCATAAGTTGTTGCAAATTGTGCCTATTCCTATGCATTTACATGTTTAAGAAAAACTGAGTAACAAACAAAGCCTATTCCAAAAAAATGCGGCAATTTTGAATTATTGTTGTAAGGTTATTGTAAACGTTAAAAATATAAATCTGACATTTGTGTAGCAAGATCGGTTCAGAAAAGAGGAAAACAATCAGATCAATGCGACCAGCCACGATTCAACCAGGAGTGACCGTAAAAAAAGAGAAGCTGGTAGACGTCGACAGGCTTTTACAAAAGCATTTTGGCGTTAAATGGAAATCGAAAAGCCAGCTTTAGCTTTTTACAAAGATGTAATGCAAAGTGCAGCTGCGAGCCAATTATGACTGATCGAAATGAAGATTCAATTTGTGAGGAGAATCTGGAGGTCGAGGATATTCGAATCCAACTTTTGTTTATTTATTTTTATTAAAATTATGCTGTGAATTTTGTCTGTGCAAAATGTACTTTAAGAGGAAAGAATTACCAAAAATTATGTTTTATTTTGTATTTTAATTTACGTTTTAAAATAAAGTTCCTTCAAAAATAAATCCAATGACGTATAATTAAAGTAGTGTGTTGGTTTTGAAAAATTATCCCAAGTATGAAGAAGCAAAACCAGCCTATTGTGCATAATTAATTTGCAAAATCAGTCTATTCCTGTACCTTGGTAGCAAAACAAGCCTATTCCATTTTTATTTCAATAATTTACCTAAAATCAATAGTTTTTCTATTTTCAGCTTTTCAGATATTATTTCTTAAATAAATTTTCTACAACTTACAGAACCAAAAAGAAATATAACCCTTAAAATGTTGAAGTAATAACAAATATTAGATTTATAAGAAATCAACTAAGATGGAATAGACACCGGTTTGCTTCTAAACGACACAATTGTTTTTGACAGTTATATGATGTGAAATTTCAGCCAGTCAACAATGAACAAATCTTAAAACGCATTCTGGAGAATTTACTTTTTGATTATCAGCGATTTAGTTGATGTTGCAGAATACACCCTACCTAAATCTAACATTTTTCTCTTTAATTCTATTTTAAGGTTTGCGTACATTACTCCATATTTCACTTTACTTTTCAGTGGTTCTCTGTACTTTTCAATTGTTTACCAGATCATTTCGTTGCTTATTGCCCCAAGTTTACTGTTAAAAATGTCTATCAGAGAAATTTATTAAAACAAATTTGTGACAACATTTTATTAAAATTCTGAAGTTTACCTCAAACTGCCTGTTGTATTGTCAACTTTCATAACAACATGTGAAACTAATTAAAAACCCTTTACAGAACACAACTTTATATTGAAACATAGGTGATCGAAAAGACAAAAGACGATCACATCTGTCATCATAACACTCTCAGTCCTTAGCACATGCCAACACATTCAAATATCAATCAATTTAATAAAATAATCCTACATGAACAAAATAAATATTGAATGCACATTTAAATCACACAATACAATAATAATATTATTAAACTACTAAAGGGATAGATGGAATCGACAGATCAAAATTACAAGATCCGTGAATACCATATATACCCTACATATAAAAATCTATATACGATCAGTGATCTTTTCACATAAGATGAAAAATACCTACTGTAAAATATGTATATAATAACGAAATAGGATATAGTGATTGTTGTAGGCCTAACATACCGAGAAAATAATTTAGGGATAAAAATGAACACATCTGTCATTCAACTTTGTATAAATACTTACGTATACAATAGTGTGTAATAGTAATAATCGTAATAAAAAAAACGATATTTTATTTTACTATCGTACCTCTCTAAGAGCACAAAACAAAAATATGTATATAAATAAAAACAATGATCCTACGCTTTTAAAAATATCACGTGCGTTTGACATTGACAGCCATTTTAAAATATTTAAAATTCCTTTAGTATGCGTTTACACATAATTCAATTGTTTAATTTAATAAAAAAATTATTTGCAAAAAAATCTTTATCAATTTTTTTTTTTTTTTTTTGCGCATATTATTATTATTATTTTTAGTTGGCTCAGCTAATGAAGTGGGCGGTAATATAAGTTTGTTGTTTTTGTGTCGAGTTTGCGATTTTTTTTTTTTTGAGTACCTACATCATACATTTTGTTTTTTATTTTGCGCATTTTCATGTCTTTTTTTGGTTTTTTAGTTTTTTTTTACAATATCGTTCTTATTCTATCGCGCATATTATTTTGCGCATTTAAAAAGTTAAAATAAAAACGAATCGTATATATAGCAATAGCAAATAATAATATTTTGATGGGGAAGAAATACATACATATACATAATACGCACATGCGAGAAGTAGAAAAAGAAAAAACAAAACAAAAAAATAAATTACAATTCGTATACTAATTTAAATTAATGAATTTGTTTTCTTTCTTTTTTCGTGTGTGGCTTTACATTAATCTGAAGTAGTGTTGTCTCACTTTGTCGTGCGCTACCAAATGGCGGTCGAAGCAAAAGATAAGTGGTTAAATAGCGATGATATCTGCGTAATCATGGCGGACACAAATTTATTTTTTATGTTTTTTATTTTTGGTTATGTGTGTACGGGGAAATTTTGGTGAATTTTCTAAATGCGCGCGGGAAATTAAATTTTTGAATGGAAAATTTTTGAGTAGTTTTTTTTTTTTAATGTATGCTAACAATTTCATAGATGACACTTTTATGAATTTTAACCTATAGTAATATATATAAAGATCGAAAATAAGATTAAGAACCTCGTCGACGAAAAAACTGGTTGAGTTGTGCTCCATATGGGACAATAAATCTGTGGTCAAAAGGTAAAACATCTTATTTCAAGTTTCAACATTTTTTTAGAGAGTTAGAAAAGATTGAATATTATATTCATTTTTCACTTATGTCGACTAAATTTGCTATGGCTTTGCGACCAAAGCCTTTGGCCACAATTTGTTACCACTAAAGTTAAACTAAGTGAGGTTAGAGGAGAGATAGAGCTCGTTTAATTTTAAAAAAGGTGAAACAGCTTAAGTTGACTTAAGATAGTTTACCTTTTGAGCACAGAAATATTTTCCTACCTGATATTTCGGTTTTTGCCTGTCTATTTTAATTACAATTTAAAAGAGGTTTCCAAAGAGAATGAACCGTTGAAGGGATATGCTGTTTAAAGACATACTATATGATTTAAATTACATAAATGATGTTTTGATATTAAAATATCTTTAAACGAATGATATTTGGACTTTTAAACGCTTGGTACCTTTGAATGTAGGAGGAAGAGCGCGAAATTAGCGGTAGCAGTATTTAGAATAAAATTGTGAACTGTTCAGTAAACGCACGCTTCTCATATTTTGAGCTTAAGTCGAGCTTAAACAAATTTAAAGTCTTAAGCATGGCTTCAGTATAATCATCAATTTTGATAGGTGTCATGTCGTAGAATCGATTGGGATAACAAGGTGTTATAAACGTAGCGGATATTCACATCATGGTATGAAGTGCACGAGCTAATTAACATGCCCGAAATGTAGCGGAAACCACAGATTTAGTGATTGTAATAAACTTCATCTTCAGATCAATACAAATCATGCTACGTGGGATAATAATTGCACAATATATCAACGCAAACTAAAATCACTTAAGAACCATATTAATTACCAATAGCAGTTCAGTAAACAAGACGTATTATATACAAACATTCGAAGTTTACCTTCTAATTTTTTGGAGTTTCAACAGATAATGTTAGATTTTAAACCAGCCATAGTGTTACTTAGTGAAACCAGAACTTAATAATTACAACTTTTTCCGTTGCGATTCGGATAGCCGACATACCGGTGGTGTTGCTATGTATATTCACGAAAACATAAATTTTAAAATAATTTCCAATATTGAGAAAGATCGTGCTTGGTTTTTAGCAATTCATATTATAAAAGGATACCATACAATTGGGATATTTGGAGTAGTTTATCGATTATTTCAAACAACAAATCCGGTGTTCTTAAATAACTTCGACAAATGGTTAGAAAATGTCATAAACCACAACAAAAAGAATTTTATTTTCGGTAATTGTAATATTGACGTTAAATCTAACGAATTTTACAGTGTTAAACTGAAACAGTTGATCGCAGATAATAGATTGGTTCAGATAATAGATGATCATACTAGAGTTACACGTAACAGCAAGAGCTTAATAGATGTATTAATTACTAATGCAAAGAATTAGGTATGAAATAGTGAAAGAGCACCAAATTAGCGATCATTATACATGATAAGTGTTATTATAAATAGTAAAACGACAATGACAGCAGAAGAAATGACAGCAGTAGAATTAAAGTCATGGAAAAACTACTCTTCTGAATCACTAAATATTTCGTTAAATCAAAAATTACTGGTATTTCAAGGATGCAGAAATAAACCAATCAGCTGAAGTTTAATATTAAAGTTAAAAACTTGTGTGAATGAATTGATGCATATAACAAGAATTCAAAGAAAGAATAAGATACCATGGTTCTCTCAAAACTTAAAATCGTTGAAGCAAGATAAATTACGAAATTACGGATTCATGAAAATTATTAATTCAAAGGACAGCTGGGATAATTACAAAAAATCTAGAAATTTGTATAAACAATCACTGAGGAAGGAGCAATCGATATATTTAAAAAACAAATTCATCGAAAACAGTAATAAACCAAAAGAGCTATGGAAAACACTAAAATCGATGTATATAACTAAAAATCAAATACAGTGGAACATTCAATTTATCACAAAATTATAAGTGAGAAGCACGAATTAGCCGAGGCTCTAAATCATTCATTTGTATCTAGTGTGATTGATATTCACAACAATATTCCGGAAGTAAAAGATTGGAATTTTTCGGTTGGGGATAAATGCTTATAAAAATTCTGTTTTCAAGTTATTACTCACCAGGATTTAGTCAAAATTATTAGTAGCATGAATTCAAATGCTGGAATAGATGATATAAAAACATTTCACAGAGGTAATTAATCAAAGTTTAAATCAAGCTAAAATACCTAAATCGTGGAAGATATCAACAGTCATTCCAATTCCGAAAACTATTAAACCGTTGACACAAGAAGAATTTCGCCCAATCAATATGTTGCCACCGTATGAAGCTATAATGGAACGGGTAATTAAAAATCAATTAATCAACCACATCAACAAAAATAATATACTAGTCGACAAACAATCTGGATTTCAAGAGCTGCACTCATGCGAAACAGCATTAAATCTAATGCTAGATAATTGGAAGTCAGAAATAAATGATAATAAAGTAGTGGTTTCAATTTTCCTGGATTTCAAACGCGCTTTTGAAACAATCGATAGAAAAATTTTGCTTAAAAAGTTAAATAATTATGGAGTACAAGGAGAGAACTTGAGTGGTTCACTAATTATCTCGAAGGAAGGCAGCAATACACAAAAATAGATAATTAAGTCTCTGAACCGATACCAGACAATCTAGGAATACCGCAGGGAAGGATCTATATTATGACCATTGCTTTTTATCCTGTATATTAATGACATAGTCGAAGTCATAAAAAATTGTCAAGAGAACATGTTTGCAGATGATACGCTCTTTACAAATTCAGCACCAACCCTTATAGAAGCTGTACAAAGAGTAAACGAAAATTTAGAGAATTTAAGGAAATGGTTGATGTTCCACAAACTAACACTTAATAATTCAAAAACAAAGTACATGATAATGTCAATAAGGAGTAAGGACCAAAATAGAATGTGATGAAAATATAAAAAAAGATAACCAAATCATAAAACGTGTGAAACAGTATAAATGCCTTGGTGTTTTTATTGATGAAAATTTAAATTTCAACGATCATTTGGACTATATTGCTAAAAAAATGAATAAAAAATTGGGACCTTTTAAGGACAAATTACCGCTTGAGACAAAAGTTATATTCTAAGAATCAAATGTCGCCCCGGATATTGACTATTGTTCATCAGTATTTTTCATAATCAACCAATCACAAATATATCGTCTTCAACAAATACAAAACAGATTTATGCGAGCTATTTTAAGGGCAGAAAGTTGAACCCATATAAGAGAAATGCTTGGAGAGTTGGGGTGGAGGTTCATAAATCAGAAGATTAACTTTAATGTCGATGACCGAAGCCATAAAGATAGTTAAAGAAGGTGCAGTGGTATACTTCTTCAAAGCTAAAGTCTAGATTACCTCATAAAGAACATTGAAAATTTTCGAGGCTTTTCGACACCGTTCAAATCATCCTTTTCGGACGATCAACAAGGAAGAAGGCAGGTAAAAATTTTATTCAAAGCTTCATGGGTAAATTTTAATTGTGGTTTAAGAAGCCGAAAGCTACTTCTGCAGTGAGATTATATGCCTTCAATAAAACAAACGTTGCACATTTCTTTGATATTTACAAAATATTTTAGCTGGTAAAAATTACCAAACACATCAAATTTTTAATGTGAATGAAACAGGCTGCTTCTAAAACCCCTAACGTTTAATTCCAACAGGCCAACGACTCAATATCGAAGTGTCAATCTGCCGAAAGATCGAATGTTAGCGTTGCATCCTGTTTCAGTGCCGTTGGCCATAACATCCCGTCGTTTTTCATTTTTCTGATAGTGTAATCTCATTTTTTAAATAATGCATCCCCTGGCTCTTTAGGTGCGTACAATGAATCTGGTTGGATCAATACAGAAACATACATCCGCCTTTTAAAAACGTAAGACCTAATGAAGATAACCCAATTGTTTTATTAATCGATAACAACTCCTCGCATGTAACACGTAAATTTTTGCCAATCATATTAGTGTCCTGAGGTTTCCTCCGCATACTAGTCACAGAATGCAGGATCTTGCATCTTACAAACCCGTTTTCGCCTCGAGCGTGCAAGGGCTATGTAAAAGGCAAAATCCGAGAATGGTTATAAACATTAAAGATACAGCTGGTATATTCAATGTGGCTTACATGGCTACCCCTTATTGTAATCCAGACAACTTCAGCAGGGCCATCAAATGCAAGGCAATCCACTCCTTGCCTTCCTCCATTACCTCACGCGGTCAGAAGAGAAATAAAACAGAAAAAAGTTACCTTCGATCCTGTTAAAAAAGTGTTAGAGAAAAAACAAGCTGAAAAGGAGGCGAAAGAGCAGAAAAAAGGAAAGGGAAAGAAAGAGGGCAGAAAACAGAAAGAAAATAAAGAATGTCGCCAAAAAGAAAGTAGGTATTATATTTAATAATACAACTGTCAAACACAAATTTTCGGATAACAAATGATGATGAATCATCGGATTCCCCAATTTCAGTTTCTTATATAGACATACAGATGAAAATGATGATGTTGATAATGACGTCATAGAGGAGCAGCTTTGCCTTGTGTGCAACAAATTCGGAAAGAGAGAAACGTGCTTATATGTTCTATTTGCGAGAAATAAGCACATGCAGCGTATAGCGGGCTAACTCCTGCAGAAGCCAAATGCAAAGCATATATTTGAGACTTTTGCTAAACGATTATTTTGTTTAATTTGAGAATCAAGCCTGCGAGGCACATAGAATTCGTTTCGTTCCGTTTTTTCTTGCTGTAGGCCGGTAGATTTCAGTATTGATGATTTTTTATATCTTCGATTATTATGTCATACTTCAGTTAATTTTTTGCGTAAAATAGCGCACTATCGTCATCTTTCCTCCTCCTCCCTATACATTGTTCCAAATAATTGTTTACAAGTTCACAACTTATTTTCTCTGCAAATGCGACCTTGGCAAATCATATAAATCTTCAATAGCACAATGTAATCGAAATCCGATTAGCCGATTAGTTACAAATGGAAGTAGTTCAACCAACTTGGGCTTGGTCGCATGGTCTTCTCAATTTTAATTTGCATGCTTCATGTAAGAAATAAAATCGTGGTCACAATATTACGTTTTAACTAGAAAAAAAATCGAATTTGATGCCTTTACCCTGCACTACAGAAAAATTAATCGTTTAACTGCTTTAAGTCTTGTTAGCACTGAGTGATTTTAGCCTTGTTATGAAAAGTTGGGTGAATCTATAGCTAAATAAATATATTTCTCGCACAAAACTTACCGACCAAACGGCGCACAGGTATCGGGTTCGAATCCCGATAGGGGCGGGATGCAAAAGGGGTTTTCATCATATGATTACGATCTGTGAAGACGATGGACATAAATATAACCCCCTCTTGAGAGTGCAGAATCCATGGACCGAGCCACCTTTCATGTCAGCACAGGCTAGCATGAAACAATATAATGTGCAGGTGGTTTAAACAAAAAAGAAGTCTATAGCCGTACGTCCTCGATTTGGGTACTACGGCATAAAGCAATCGCGCTGCGTGCTCTGATCGCCGTGGATCAGGTTGGAAAACGTGAGGAAGAAACCGAATCAGCGAGCGTCCTCGTTTACATTTTAATATTTGCATAGACAATTCGGTAGGCCATAGATTCGAAGCGTTGATTTTAAAAGGCAGCAAATCAGTACAATCAAATTAAACAAGAGAGGAAGAGAAGATTGGGGGGAAAATTTCCAAAAACTCGTCGAGAGAATTTTGGTTAAAATATTGATTTGATCGGTTCAGGTATCAGATTACACTTTTAGACTTTTTTTAACTAACAATCAAAAATGATCCTATTAATCCAAAACAAACTGAACGTTATCCAAAATTATTAAGGTTATAGTTTTTTGGGGATAGTGGCATACGTTTTAGGATATCTACCGAATTTCGCAACGATCACGACCTACTTCATATACTGAATCGCACTAAAATATTTCTTTTGTTTGGGTGAAAAATGTCGCTTTGCTTAAATATTTCAATTATCACTTTTCTCTGCGGATAAGAAAATTAAAAACGAGATTCCTTTGTGTTGAGATGTTTTATTTTGTGGTAGCGGTTATTGAGATGGATGGAAAACCCGTCACACCTCTAAGACTATTCTTATGGACCAAGTTCCCCTTGGTTCTCTTTCATCAAAACCGCTTTCCAAAAAAGTTACCTTTTCAAACAAATTCGTCCTACTCATTACTAATAGTGCTCTCTCGTGCCTATCTTCTCCTGAATTGTTGAGAAACATTATGACTAGCCTCACTACGCCATGTCATATATCCATTTGCTTCATTAAAGGTATCCATTATTATTGGATGCATGTTAACCAAATATAATGCATTTGTTGATGATATACTTCTTATACATTTCGCTCATTTTTAACTTGTTGAACTCTCCGATATGATTCCCCTGGCACTGCTGGCAGTCAAGATAATGTGGCGCTAATACACATTCCCCTCAAAGTAATGCTTTTAAACTAAAATGTGATACAATATCTTCGTTTCCGGTTAATTTGTCGAATTTTTACAGTTCTCCCGGTTATTTTCCGTTTTGTTAATTGTGTTTAAATATAATGTGACATCATTACACACAGTAGTTGTGTTGGCGTGCGATGTACTTATATGGTCTCCAGCCAATATGCAATTCGTTCGATCACTTTGGGGTCACCAATTATGGGTTAACACGCCATCGGCTGCATGGTTTATTTTTAGATAATAATAGTGCTAGAGCACGAAAGAGCATTACAAATATCATATTGTTGACATTAAGTAAAACTATTATTTTGTTACCCTTTTAAGTATGAGACACAAAAATGGATACCATTAATAAAACTCAATTCACAAATAGTCAAGGCGGCAGACCAAAATCAAATAAAATATTCTCAGAATTTAAAATTCCAAGGTTCTGAACTGTTTAACACAAAAACTATCTTCTATAAATACACAAACACGCACAGTTACACAGATAAACTGAGGATTAACAAACAATCTTCGTATTTAAACACATGTGAGATAAAAAAAAACTAAATCAAATCAATTTCCGGTTTCGAAAATTCGGTAAATTTTTTATTTTATAGATTCTACATTCATTCTTAAGAACCTTATACACAGAAGAAGAAAAAAACTTGTCTCATCTTGACCCATAAAGGTCAATCTTTGAATATTATAAATAATTTAGGGTGCATTTCCTGGTTTTCTTGCATAACATTTGATATTATGACGAAAAAAAAAAATTTTTTTTTCATCTCACATATTTAACACGGTTTGTATTTAGTGAAAATTGTATATGTTGTGTCGTTTGTTAAATGAACCGGTTATTTGTAATAAATATTTTATCTTCGGTTTGTATTGTGAAATTGTAAGTTTCGAGTTTAAAACCATATCTGTTGTATGTTTCGCAGAAACAAGAATCTACAAAGAAAACTTTTGTATATTCTTAACGAAGAGATGAAAATACAAAAAAAAAAAAAAAATTAAAAAATAATAATTTGGAAGTAATTTAGTGATGGTTGATCACGTTGTTTAGGACCTAAACAAATTGTTGTTATTGTATTTTAACAAAATTTTGATTGAAATTCTCATGAAAATTGAGTATACTTAACAAGAATTAGATAAGAAGATAAAAAACGACTCCTCGCACATTTCAAAGGAGTACAAATGTAACAAAAGAGTGTTGTTGTGCATACACAATGGAATATCAAAATTTGAAGATCTATTTCAATGTGAGATGACTGACTATAAACCGCACAAGACTTTATTCACACAAACTGATTTCCTTGACCCGAATTTTGTGTTTCCCTTTTTTATTTTTTATTTTTTGTTTAATAACTGTCCGATATCAGAATATGTTCACCCCTAATACGCGCTTCTTGCGCAAAATTGTACATTTAATTTTAATTCTCAAGCTCTTTTCTTATTACACACAGTACATACAATAATAATAATATGATACCCCATCATAAATTTTAGGATATCATTGCCGCATTAAAAATAAAAAAAAAACAAAAACATAAAAATTTCTAATCTTCTAAACATCCAAACTAAAAATCTTCACACGACCTTTTTCTTCCCTTTTTGTATAATAAAATAATTAATGGATTTCATATAAGTATACATATGAATGTGTATATGGATCACAGTCTTCATTTTCATGTGTATGCGTATTCTCTAGAACTAGTCAAAAACAAAACTATTATTTTTTAAAATAAAACGTCCCATTATGGAATATTTGTACAAAAATAGATTTAGAACTGGAAAGCAGCTCGAGAATATACAAATTTACATTTTATTTTGGAAGAGTGTGTGTGTGTTATCCCTTCAATAAAATGTTGTTAGTTTTTAGAATTTAGGTTTTATGTGCACGGGGCAGGATTTTTTTTTTTTTACAAATTTTTGTCTATAACATAATCGGCTGGAAACGAGTTACCTCGTCTTGAGAATAATTACCTTTAGTTTAATGAGGTTTAGAATTTATATGAAATTTTGGGATGTGATTTATGTTTTCAGCATGAGAAATCAGTGATTATGTTGTTCTGATTAGTGTGAAGAAGTAAAAAATTACGAATTAAACAACTGACTACGTGGGACCCGAGTAACAATTTTAAGTTTGGAAACAGATATTAAACCGGTATGTAACTAAAGTTATTGAAATGATAAAGGTAGAACATTTTTGCACGAATTATAACCAAACGCAGATTCCCAGGATCCCGGTTTCCTAAGATCCTGGTTTCAAAAGTATGACTGGGAAATACCAGGATTTCCCTATTTTCTATTTGTTTAGTTTATGAACTCTTTTAGCTCAAAACCGCAGAGGGATTCTCAAACGGAATTATGGAATCCTATATCGAAAGTCCCAGGATTTCCGGTTTTCGACTTATTTATTTTTTATTCTCTAACTCAATGCAAAGGAATAATGTTTACAGAAAAACCTCGGTTTAAAAGACTAATTTCGGGTTGACCTGTCTCTTATATCCGACTGTTCCTTAGATCCAAATATAAAAAATTTGAATATATCGTACAGAAGTTTACCCATAGGTATAATGCTTTTTCAAATCATATTCAGGGTAATTAAGAAGGAACTTTGGTATTTTTTAACCGATTATGATGAAATTGAGCATGAACGATGGAAATGCTATTCATAACTGATTTTTACATGAAGTCCTGGAATATGAACAATTATAGGAAGAAACTTGATTTTTTGCAAAAACCAATTAAATTCGATAAATACGAAATGAAATCGGTAAATAAAAAACCGAGTTCCTTACTGGCCTAATTCCAGAACTTCAAGTAAAAATAAGTTTAGAATACCATTTCCGTCGTAAATAGAATTTCATCATAGTCGGTTAAGAAATTGCCAAGTTCCTTCCTAATCGGCCATATTCCAGAACTTCTTCTAAATATCATTTCAAGATATCATTTCCATCGCCCAAATCGAATTTCATCAAAATCGGTTAATAAATAATCAGGTTCATTCCTCAGTAGTAATATTCCAGAACTTCTTCTAAAACTCATTTTAAAATTCCATTTCCATCGTGCATGCTGATGGATTTCATCGAAATCGCTTAAGAAATAGCCAAGTTCCTTTTTCATCGGTCGGAATTTAACTCAAAAATACTGTCCCGGGATTTCCCGGTCACACTTTTGAGACATGAACGGGATCTCGGGATAATACGCAGCGATGCGGCAAGGAGTAATGAAGGGATGCGGCATCAAAATCGCCGACGACCTCTAATGCGTCAGCGTCTGATTACTATCGAATTAATTTCGAATAGCAAAGCAAGTGATGAAGCTCTTCTCTAAATTCAGAAAGCGGTCATGCAATGAACGAACGAAATTTCACGTTATGAAATTTGCCTAATTACGATGGATATCATCTCCGACTGAACGTTCAGGGCTTCCAAATTAGCGGAATTTCCGTGAGAGTCGATCCAACTTTTTTGGTTCACTAGCAGCCGTTTTTGGTTTTCTTTTCATTTTGACTTCTCCACCAGCCGTTTTTGGTTTTCTTTTCATTTTGACTTCTCCATTTAAGGAGGCATGTATTGATTTCGAAAACTGTTTTTGCGGCAAACCTGATTTGGAAGGAAAAATCAGCAATAGGAGCTAGTGCCAATAACTGGTCGCACCAAATTATCAATTTTTGAAACAATGCGATGGTCTTGGATAATGACGGAAGTTACGACGATCTTTAAGTATAAGCCATACAATATGTGGGGACGTGGTAAGGGATACTCAAAACCAGCACAATGTATAGTGGTAAATACGTAAAAAATAGAAAATGGCGGTGAACAGCTTGTACCAGAGAAATGAAAATATTTACGAATGAACTAAACAAACATAAGCAATAAAATGCATCTTCATCAATAAAGAAAAGTGAAATGAAAATGTTAATTAATAACTTCATAGTATACAGTTGCAGACTGAAACCGTTTGTTCATTGTATACAGCAGGGCTGCAGAGTAGGTAAAATAATTTTTCGACTCCGATTCCGATGTATAAAAATTGACTATCCGACTCCGACTCCAACTCCAACTTCTACACGTAACCAAAATATAAAATTCTACTACTGCAGATAATTAGAAATTTGTTCTTAAAATTAGCATGGCATCAAGCATATAAAAACTCGTACTTATGTGGATTTTTTCCACTTTCTCCAAGCCATCAAAAAAATAAATCCTGAATTTTTGTAATCCGAAGTCGTTTCCATTTCTCATGGTCATCTAGAAATTTTTAGAGTTCATGTTTCGCTTCTACTTTTTCAACAGGATTTTCTTGGTGGTTAATAGATGAAGATTACGGCTGGTCACTATAACATAAATTCCCGTTAGTAATATCTCGTTATCAAGCAGAACAATTTCTCTATATATGTTAACGATGTTTTATTTGTGTTGAAAGGATTTTTGAGATTTTTCCTAAGTGAAACATTACGCTACGCCATCCTTTATAAAATTGATCGGGGATCAAATATACTGCTTGTAGTATTTTTCTAACTAAGGGTAAGGTGCATTTTAGGAGAGAAAGAATACGTAAAATGCGGAGTTGGAGTCGGTCAAATTGTTACCCAACTCCAACTCCGACTCAGACTCCACTAAAATAGTTCGACTCTTCGACTCCGACTCCCGATTCTCGACTCTCGACTTCGACTCCGCAGCCCTGGTATACAGAGAGGCTATAAAAATGTCAATGGGTAACCTATATATGTATGGCTATGTATTGTATATACCTTGAACGGATTAGACACATATAATGCTTTAGGTAGCATAAATTAAGATACCACTGTTCGTCTTCAATAGCAGTGACGAATCTGAAGTTATTATTCGCCTAGGATGATTTCATTTACTCATGTAACTTATGGCTTAAAGCAATTGGATGTTCCATGAACGCAAGCAGACTAGAGGAATTTTGGGCAACAACTAATGGAAATGCAAACAGTCAAACATATTTGTGGACTTGCTTTTTTGCGTGCAAACATATATGATCAGTAGTAGACATGCTCTTTCACTTGGCATGTTTAAAAATAAGGCAGGCACCCCAAAAACTCTTGAGTTTTAAAAATCGACTTATGTTTGCAGTTGTTCTTACGAAACATGGAAAACACGATTTTAGAGTTGTGAAGCTGAGAAATGGGAAACCATATGAAATTAATTTGGTCATATAAGGACCTCTGGAATAAATATCAAATATTTTCCACAAAAAGCTCGAAAGAAATTTACTGGCTGATAAATTGTATGGTTTGATTAGAAAATCGTGGATTTTTTTTTTAATTTCGCGGCTGTAAAGTCCGTTGTTATAATTTTTTTTTTTTTGTTGAGTATACACTTGTTCCAGAGGTATCTTGCCATTTGTAGAGCCATATTGAATTCTTAGTTTATTGTTGCCTGTTGAAAAGGTTACACAGTTTTTGTGTGCTCAGCAATTTGGTTTTTGGAGCAGGGAGAAGACACGGGGATAAGTAAGGCGAATAGGGAGCCTGAGACATCACAAAGGTGTCGTTTTTGACCAAAAATTTACAAACAAGCAGGTAAGTTTGAGCATGTGCATTATCGTGGTACAATCGCCATGAGCTGTTTCCCCACAAATTCAGGCGTTTCATTCGGATTAGTTCTAGCAAACAGCGTATAACTTCCAGGTGGCATAAGAACACATAGTATACTGCGCCGTTGAACTCGAAGATAATAGTATAACAGTGAGCAGAACCTTCACATTCAATCGAATTTCAGAAAGCTTCCATTGAGACGATTGGACCTTAGTTTCGACGTACTATCCGTACTCTCCTGTTTTATCACCAGTTATGGTCTGTTTGACCAATTTAGGATAGTCGTTGTTTTATTTAGCAATGTCCATTCGATACAGCTTTTTAGTCGAAATTCAACAATTAAAAAAATAAATTTTGTTGGTGTATTGTATTATGAAATCACTGTAAACTGAGAAAATGTAAATTTCATTTATAAAAAAACAACATCCGCAAACATGAACAATCTCATTAACATGAACTAGCTTAGCTTTATTTTGTTCACGTTATCGCGAGTCTACTGTAGCTTTATAAAATTGGTTTGATAGCGATGATCATGCACTGGTTAGAAAACAGATTTGTAATGAAATCTCTTCTAGAAAATTTTCAAAATCCGTCACATTGATTCATAATTTGGATGTGCTACAACTCATTCATTTATCACCAAATTATGTTGGTTTAGTCAGACACCAAATTTCAATGGAATTGGTGCATAATAGAAGAAGTTCTATTTGGGGCAGGGATGCAGTTTCTTAAGTAAAACATGGCCAGAATTCAACAAATATTACGGGACATTACTAATGATACTTGGTCCATAAATACAAACCATACATCAAAAAATTAGATGTATCAAAGAGAAATATATAAAACCGAATTATTCGCTCTCTGAAGCATTCCTTTTATTAAATCGTTTCGCGGATCAATCGGTCGGATTTCTTAAATAAAATAAGTAAATTCAACAAAATTGCGGAACACCACTAATGATATTATGGTTGATACCATTAACAAAAAAACCGTTTCACCAAACACATTTTTTACATAAACAACAAATCCAGGCAATTGACTACCTCGCCTATAGGCTTGTGATTCGATAAAATACGATTCTTTAATCGATATTATAAATTCTTTCCCAATTTTGGTGTTCTTTTTAACGCCAATCCAGACAATTTTCTTCGCATCCAACACCAAATGGAACAAACAGAAATTTGGAAACCCGAAATATGTCCGGAAAAACCAGGACGTCTAGTCACCCTATATAAGTAGCATTTGAAATGGTCTGGTGAGATGACTGAAAATACATTTTACATAATCAACTGATCGAAACTGAAATTGTGAGCTCTTGATAATTTCACTCTTATTATTTTAAAGTTCCATTCAAAATACTAGAAGGCTTCGACCAGAAAATTTCAAGAGACAAGTTTTTCGAGAGAACCTCTTTCTTCATAAGTTCAAAGAAGAGTAACACACAAATTCTTCAGAAATCAAATAAGGACTAAAACTATAGGATACTTATTGGCCATGCTAATTTTTTTTTTAATCCACTAAAACAAAACTGAATTTCGCATGTAAAGTGAAAAATGTATTTAATAGTCTACCGGCCACCCTTAAAAACACATGTATATTCTAATCTGCTATCTTGATAAACCGTTAAACCCTTTCACAATTTTTTACATACTATAAACGTTCATCATGTTAATTCGAGCCTGTGATAACATCATTTCTAATGCTTTTCTAATTTAAATACATGTCGCGCATACATCAATCCACCAAACAAACGCAACAACAAAAATGGGAAACAACTAATAAAATTTAACGGCAAATTAATTACAGTATATACCTCTCTAAATGCATACTCGCATATATTTAGTTTTGAATTTTTGATAATGTAATGTTTATGCAGCACGAACCTTCACTTTAGCAAAAAATTATAGTTTTTGGTGTTGACTGTTGCATGGTTGGTTGCATTTAACAAAATAAAACATAAAAATTATTTACATTTGCATATCGCTGCTAACCCCAATCTACATATTTATTGCAATTACATGCATACATGTGTAGATATTATAAAATTGACCAATTGATACAATTTCATTGGTCTCTTTATACTTTTTGTTCCTCCATTTTTCAATTAAATATGAAAAAAATGCAATTTTATTATACGCATGTGTGTGTGTGTGCGCGCATATAAATTGCATTTCGCGTAAATAAACTGCATTTACATATACTGGTTTTATTATATGTATTGTACATGCAATTTTGTTATGTACTTGCATTTTTATGCGCACACCTGATTGGTTGAACATAAAAAAAAAAATATTGAAAAATTATATAAACGCAACACAACACACATTATAAATGCAATGGAGATATTTTTATTTAATCGAGCGCAAATTAAAAAATTGCCTGCCCTATAAGCCAAATCAAAATCTATTGGATCATTAAAATTCAATGAACTTTAAATTTCACATCATTAATTTGTTTTTTTTTTTTAGGAATAAGCCATATGTATATGTGTGTGGGGGTTTTATGTTTGGGCGAATTTTTATTTGAAAAGCCACGACCGAAAAATGAGTGAAAGATAAATGTTTTTTGATAAATCAAATTTAAATTGAAAAATAAGAAAACGAAGAAAATAATTTTGTTTTCTACTACTGTACGTTATCATAAAACGTGATCAAAATTTTTCGTCTCCATATTTTCCATAATATTTTACATTCGTTCGCCCGTTTGTTTTTTTTTGTGTATGGTGTACCACCATATATGTACCTACATAGATTAGAATTTTCAACTTTTACGATTTCTGTTTTTTTGTAATTTAATCAATCGAAACGAGAAAAATACTAATCGCTTGAATGGAATGGAAGAATACATAATCTATAATCGCGGATCACTATTATTGACGTTGTCGTTAAGTTGCGGTGCTCCATTTTATATTTTGCTGGATTACCCGACTTACAAATACCTACAACAAAAAGGAATAATAATTAGTTCGTTTCATAACGAAAATCCGATACGATAAATCCACTTAATCGAACGTTTTATCACATTGGATTTTGGAAGCAAACTCAACCACGATGCATAAAGGGAATTTCGTAGTTTTCAAGGTTAATATCTAGAATCCCTACATATTTTAATAGCTGTTGAATAGTATTACCGATTGAGTTTAATGCTCATGATTTCAGTTAGTAGATCAGGTCTTCAATCTTTGTAATTTGTCGGTAAATAATTTTACCCTAAGCAGAAATCACATCATTGCTTCTTGGTTGAAATCACCAAAGGACAACACAATAAAATCTCCAGGTATTTCATTCGTAGGTATAAAGCCGAGTGCAGATGTTAGTCAATCTTGCCTAAAATGCCAAAACCCATCATTGAAAATACATCAATTATAACGATTTTAATGCCAGCCATATTTTATTGAAATGGCAGTAAAAATTCTCCTAACGGATCAGTTTCTCTTAAGTTCATTAGCCATAGTGCGATATGTGTGGTTTGCCCATTTATATTGTTCGCAGCAACACCAGTTAGAGCCCTTAGCGCAACTTGTTCGTGTCCTATTAAGCATGATGCATGAGTTCCAGGTGCCTGTAGCTCCAATAACCATACCAATTCTTCCCATCGTATGGGTGTGATTGGTTGAAAAATGATAAAACATTAGCTTGTTCAGTATTCAATTGAACGGATAAATCCCTAGTGGCCTCACTGCGAATAAAAGACTCTTTTACATTCTTTATGAAATGCAACTATTCTTGGATTACATGACATGTTTCAAGACCTGTTTTCCAGTCCAAAGTGCAATGCACGGTATAGCTTATGCTAAACCATCCAACCATACTGTGTTTCGACAACGTCAACGTTGACATATTCTCTTCGGCAGTTGCATGAGGCCCATTCTTCAAGATGTTCACCTCATCTCTCCATGGAGCATTGTAAACGAGTTTTTGTTTATAATAAAATTCATTAGTTTTAAAGCTTTTACCAAACATAACTTTTGGGATAATTTGCACTGCTCTTTCGTTTCTATAACGCAGCTTCCAAATTCAAACAATGAAAGAGGGCTTAAGTTGACGCGATAAACACCATAAGCTGCAACTAATTTAATTTCTGCATGTCACGAGAGATCAAAGCTTTTATTTTGTTCCTAGAATCGTAACTGAAATGTCTTCATATACACACGGCCATCACTAGTCAGCCTCGGTCAGTGTCAACAGCAGCGATGGCATACCAAGTTGCAAAATCATTGATTCTAGTTTCATTCGCCGAGAGTATTAATATGGTCCTGTACTTTTTATTTTAGAGCATTTTACTTCACGTAAAAGTACATCTATACGGTGCTTGAAAATTTGTCAATGCTTGCATAAATTGTTCCTCATTGGAATGAATTATGTCTTTGAATTGTATTTAGGTAAAAATAACGAAATTTTGGAACCTGCGGAAAGCGTTGGTCAGAAATTCGTTGGTTCGAAATTCGTTGATGGGATTTTGGTTCACTTGTGGGCTGTGAGCTACTTGGTCTTCTATACTATAACTTCAGCAGAAACTGAATCTGGTTCTAAATACATTACATAATTTGCGGTACTTTTATCAACACGCATCAAAGTGACTGTGGTCGTGGTGATAGATAATGTCGGAATAAAATGGTGTGTTTTGCCGTAGCCAAATTAAAGCATTCGATACTTTCGCTCGTCACACACGGAAATCAAAAAATGTTCTTTCAGACACTAGTTGTTTAGTTATAATTGTTTGTTATGTATTAATAAAATTAAAATTCTGGCTCCATCACGACCTTCGTATTTTTTACTTTTAGAAATATCAAGAAAAAGAACTAAAATCGGTTAAGAATTCGCGAAGTTATAATTGTCGTAAAAACCTTCGCTCACTTTGCTCCAATAATTTTATAGGAAAGATTGGAAACTTAAGCAGTTATGCTTTACTACTACAATCTGTGGTCACAAGACAAAATCACTTAGGTCAAATTTGATATGTCGATTTGAGCGATTCTGCCTTATGTCCACAGATTCCAGCTTCCAGGAAAGACTAAACATTTGGCTTTCAAATGAAATGAGGATACACCGAAACAATCCTGAAACCGCAACTATTTGGATAATTCTATTGGTATGCAGTTCAATAGTTATTGAAAAAACGGTAACACACTGTCAACTTCCTATATAGATTTTCTAACTCAAATGGGCGTGCGATTAGGATTTTCCTTCCCATTGCCATTAAAAGTTATAGGTCTGTAAATATTCCAAAGACTATCTATCTACTGTCTATTCTTTCCGACTTGCTCTTTAACTTTCTCTCTCTCTCTCTCTCTCTCTCTCTCTCTCTCTCTCTTCCTTTCTCTAATAGAGTTAGCCTATAGGTTAACTCAGGTTTATCTTCAGTGAAACGTTTGTAGTTTTCATTAAATGCAACTAATCTCGACGAAACTTGTGTTTTATCTGTCAAAGATTTTGTTTTAAATAAACAGTGGCGCTTCGCAAAAATAAGTTTGGTTACACGAGGAATTGTTGAACTCGATGTTTATCCAAGGGATCACGAAAATGAATCGCACTATTCGTGCAATAAAACGATAACTCAAAAACATCGATTTTCAGGAGAAGGCTTTGAAGTTTGAAATTATGAAGGAATCCCTTGTATAAATGTTTCATTAAAGTTGAATTACCTACTTGTGCAGGAGGACCTGAAGGAAAACACTGGTTAGACAGGACGATAGAGTACATTGCACAGATTTCAATAGTGCAATCATGCAATAAACGTATAACTAGCACTTATCGTTTAATTGCACGGATAGTGCGGAATTTATCAAAGCAAATGCATTAATCTTAGATCGTATGCCATTTTTAAGCAATCCGCCAAGGTCAATTTATGCGACAACTCAGTTTAGCGGATCCATAATTTTATACAACAGCGAAAGTTAAATTACTACTAGGTGCAGACGTGTTTTTCCAATATTGAGAACCAAATAACATATCTCAAATAATTTCATTGCTCACAATACTATCTTTGAATATGTATGTAATAGCTGGTGTCAAAAATTATCTAATCTCGTCGAACCAATAACTTTTAATTTACAATTAGACTTTAACAGAGATGAAACACTTACACGGTTTGGCAAACAGAAAAAAATCCATTACACGACCAGAAGATGCAGAGGATCATCCAGCTGAGGTATACACTTCAAGAGGATATTCAAGAGAGCACCTGATGGCTGATTCGCTGTACTGTGGGGAGTTTCGGAATTTCAGAAAACGTGAGCTGTCGAAATTTTGGTAAAAATATAATTAATTCTTGTTTCATTTGTAGAAGGAATTCTAAAACAATCAATCAGCAAAAGATGACAGAATTGCATTAAATAGGCAATAGGGAATAGATTATGAAGGACCGGTGACGATCGTAAATTACGCAGCATGAAAAAGGAAGCTATCCAATACTACGATTAAATTAAAAAGACAATGATGAATCCAACATTTATTGAGAATATACTGGAGTATTGGCCAAACAATCGTATCAACTTCCATTCCAATCCTCCGTTAGCACCAAATCATGACGGGTTGTATGAAGCGGTTGTAATGATGAAAAAAAAAAACATTTGACCAAATCAACCGGTCAAATAAATCTCATTGCTGTGGAGACATCTACCTATACTATGCGAAATTGAGACGATCTTAAATTCCCGCTCTTTATGCCAGGCATAAAGAGGTTACTTTTTAATACGAGCACCATTTACGCGATTTCCTGAAGTAGAACATGATAAAGTTAGCGATCTCAGCCAACAAAGGATAGAAATACAGCGCAGAGTCAACCGTTTTTGGCAAAGGATTCACATTGAAAATCTCAAAACAACGCAACCCAAACAAAAGTGGCTAATTGCAGCAACTGAGTACATCCACATTGGTGTTTGATAAATAACTATCTATATACTCTCTGGCTTTCAATCTATTTTCTTTGTCTCGCTCTCCATTTCTCTCTCTCTTCAAAAAAAAATTCTCTCCGTTATATTTTCCGTTATGTTTAAAGTTTATGTTAATAGGAATTATTGAAAAAGTACTACGAGTTTCGTGTTAACAGCTTCATTGTAAGCACCTTCAATGAGATTTAAACTGACTTCAGTTTGATACATCCCCTCAAATTTTTGGAGTGGTAACGCTGCTTATTCTTTTAGGTTCTTATATTTGTCTCTTTTTATTGAATATTTATTTCTGCAGGACGTAAAACATACTTTGGATTAAGGACTCAGGTTATTAGCTCAGCACAAATTTCCAAGCTCTTTCCTCACTTTCCTCGTCAATGACGGGTGCCAATGATCCTTATTTAAATGTTTTTGTACTTTATTGTTGAAAGTACTGATTTTGTTAAAAGTGCTACTTGCTTGATTTTACTCGAAGGTCAAGGTAATGCACGAGAGTAATGTTTGGTTATTTCTAAAATATTATAAATACATAAGTGTTGAAGGGTTTCTCGATAAAATTCCTACCCTCATAATCGAAGTAATAACATTAACTTAAATTCAAGAATGGGGGTGCCCTAATTGTAAAATATTATCCTCCTTAACTGACTGCTAATAGAAGCGGACGTGCATAACCTAAGTCTTTACCATCTATTTACTTAATGCTAGTGGCTTAGAAGTTTTGATAGATAGATACATATTCCAATTCTATCTTGAAACGCTAATCATAGCCAAGGCAAATTCCAAATTAAATAAAAGTAGGATAGCAGGCTGCTAAACTTACCAGGGGCAGCCAAAATGTCAGCTCTATAAGAGGGCGAAAAAGTTATGTGAGTGGGCAAAGTATACGAACATAGATATGCTTCTTCACGTCATTTTTTTTCATATTTTAAGATGATGGTAAACCATAAACTAATGATTCATTCTGAGCTTCTCTGATTATTTCTTTCAGTTCCTGTTCAACCGTTCTCAGTTTAGCCAAAATTCCCACTTTGAAACGAATCTATGAGGAAATACGAACTAAGCTAAACACTTACCGGATTCCCTAGATGACGGGAACGGACAGCGGATTAGACAGCGAATTGGTATATTCAACCCTGAAATTTAAGGCATTTTTTTCTGTCAACGGCATCCGTTTCCGTCATCCAAGAAATCCGGTCTTGACTATTGTAGACATCCTGAAATAGTAACGGCATTGTGTATCAGAATTCTTTACATTTTAGTAGTTTTGGGCGCCCAACATGGGGCGACTGAATTTTTTTTGCCCATAAAATTTTTCACTTATCTGGGGCCCTATTCTCGAATTCCACATCCATTTTCCACATTTCAAAATTCATAAATGTATACACATGCAACCAAATACCCTATATAGGGAATTTGTTTTTCACCTGCTTATACCCACTCGGAAATATTCCTTAGTACGGTAAAAATGCCATTATTCCATTTATTTTTATGAATTTTGACAGATGTCTACATGTGAAAATGGATTTGGAATTAGAGAATAGGGCCCCTGTACAGGCAATTGGAATTAACTCAATAACAGATTATAACGATTAAGTATAAAAATAATTTAAAAATTCGAATAAAACTTGTGAGATACCCTAAGACACCATCATTCAATTACAATCTATACATTTCATCTTACACAATACGCATTCCATTTCAAAAATAAAAAGCGAAGCAATAAGAAAATTAATAAATAAAAATTTATAGAAAAATAAAAATAAAAAAAACTTTGAAAAGATCAGAATTTTATATGTACCGGATATAGGTTACATTCTTTTGAAAATATGTATTATGTATAGATAAAAAAAAAAAAAAAAATTCTTCGCTCGCGTCACCACTATGTAGAGAGACGCGCGCAATCCAGAATATTATTTCGATTTTTTTTATTGTTTTCTCATATAAAGTTTAAACGCAAAGAGCATCTCATCCACAATCCATCCATCTATTCTTTCTTTCTTCCCAAAAGTTCTAGACATTCTTTTTTTATACTTATATTTGATATTTATTCATGATTCTTATGTTACTTTATTAAATACAAATACAACAAGGCGCATTAGATCATAAATTCATTAACAAATAGAAAAAATCTAACGATAGACGGGGGATAGTAAAATATTCCAAAAATTTGTTAAATTTTTTTTTTTTTTTGTTATGAGAAGAAAGTGTTTAACGGTAATTTTGGGTGGTAAGTAAGTAAAGTATGTTTAAGAAAAGAAATTATTTTTTTATTTTATTTCATTTTTTTTTAATTTTGTAAGAAGTTTAAATATGTACACACAGCATACGAGTATAAGACCGGGTGTGTTTACGGTAAAATGAAAATAAAAACAAATAAACCAGAAAAAAAAATATTTTACATTCTTTTACATTGCGGGGCACGATGGCGGCGGCGTCATGATCTAAGATTCAAGTCACGATTATTTTTTTTTTATTTTTATTATGAGAAATTTGTTTATTTGATCACATAAATATGTGTCATCGAAGTATGTTATATTTTATGTCATAAAATTGTCCAATTATTTATACGAAACCCTATCCGTCCAAATTACGGATAGGTATTACAAAATTTCTAAATTTATTTCATATCTCAGTTTCCTAACGAGTTGGAAGAGCCCCAAGTCAACAGGTAGCAAAGACTAAACATATAATATTTATATTTGCCCCATCTCGGGCGCCACAAATGTTCCGATACTTAAAACAAAATTTGAGAGATCTCATTTACTTAAATATACATTCTAGGCCACCAAATTATAATGGAATCAAGCCACATTTTCAACTGTAGTTGGTATTCGGTTGGTTTTCCTTTTTTGGTTGGTCCGCTTGTGACACAAACCTTTTGACACATAAATCGGCTTACTTTTAATTTTCTAATACTGAAGTGTCCAAAATGTTTCTGCCAAAAAACATTTCAGAGTAGTACTAAGAAAACTTTTCTGCAATTTCTCTTGGTGATAAAAAAAATCTTGTAACGGTTATAATTAGCATTAGTAAAACTTATACATGTAAAAGACAAAATATTTTCTGAAAGGTTTGATTATAATTATTTTTCATTAAATCAAAACCTTTTTCTTTATAGTTAAAAATAGAAATTTTATTAAAATAAATGTCGGGATCGATATCTTAGGATAAGAGAATTGTGAAGCAACCTATGGCCACCATCAGTTCAAGATCTTTATACGTGGTGAAGAATCTCACTTTTCCAGTGGTGACCCCAGAGATAACCTCCACTCTCCAAAATTTTTAAATTTCGTAGGAAGTGTGTCGAAAAATTTGTTCTATAAAAATATTCGATCAAACTTCTTCCTAGGTCGCTTACTAATTCTCCAACATTTACAACATAGCTAATTTACCTAAAGAATGAATGGTGACCTCGACAAAAGCTGGGCTTCACATCTCATTGAATCTTACTAAATATCATCTCATTGTTTGAAGCATTACAGATAAATTTAAATGCAACCAGAAATTTGAAATTATTCTTGAAACGCGATATAATGGGTTCAGGAGTTGATTGATTATTTCTTATTAGGGTGGGTTTCCTTCGACACCCAAAGAAAACTAAAATCTGGAAAGCAAAAATGCCGAAAAATAAAATACCGAAAAAAAATAGTATTAACTTTTAATAAACTAGCCCAACAGAATAAGCCCCACCACTTTGGTCTAATCGAATATTGACTAACAAACTAGAAATTTTAGTCGTGATTTTATATTGTTACGTGAGTTCTATCCCGCTCTAAAGACTATTTTTTCAAAATGGATTATTAATAGATTCTAATATTTTCAACCGTCCCCTTTCAGAATTTCTCGGCAAAATTGTAGAATCTCTTATAGTTTCGGAGATGGATGAATTTTTAATGGCGTACGAAACATAAATGTAGATCGAATTTATAAAATACCTTTTCGATTTGACTGTAAGAGTTGGGATCGTAAAATTGTTAATTTACTTATTAGTGGTAGGGTCAGGTTTTTCTTTTAGATGTTTTTTTTTCGGTAAGCTAGTATATTAAATGATGCCAAATCATTGAAACATGAATTTGACAGTCTGGTTTTCATTTCATTTGGAACGAGTGATAAAGGCATCCCTCGTTCAAATGAAATAAAAACGAGAATGTATATCCGTCTATGAGTTACGGATACGGTTTTGGATAATGTTGTGATGTGAAATTCATGAGTTGTGTACACGCTAGTGACTTGTAAATTATGGTCATGCATGACATGTAGGTAGAGTTTTATCACAGGGTGGAATTCATTTTCGTGGAGACAGGTATTTATGTGCGTTTTGGAAATGGCGTTTTGTAAATGATTTTAGATTTGTCTACTAGTTGGATCATATATTTTGAAATTAAATAACTGAAATGATAGAAGACGTCTTTTAATCGGGATGCAAAAAAACTTAAACAAGTTCACAGAAAATTCAAGAGTATCAACATTTTTCAAGATTTTCGAGGATTTTGAGATCATTATTAATACTCGCTTATTCATCATTTTTAGAGATTATTTCGCAATTGTTCGTGATAATTCGAGATTTTGTTTTGCTGACGGTAAGTAGACCTTAGTGTTAGATGCTTCCTTGCTTTGTGTAACGCAAGCTTACAAATAATTCAAGCTTATTTTGAGTTTTTGTAATTATTTGAGGCTCGATATTTTTGCTTGCGCCTATTGGATACCCCAGAGAAGTTTCAAAATATTCGAGATTTTTGAGTTTTATTCGAAATTTTTCAAATTTACGTTGAGTTATACTATCGCTGGTATACTTGATCAAATTATTCGAGATTTTAGAATTTTAGATATAATTCATTATGTAGGTTCAGAAGTTTTTGTGTATAAGTAAAATTTAATAATCGAAATTAATTAACTAAGCCACCCTTAGGGTAATGGAACAAGTTTTTCATTTTACCATTATTAGCCCTTCATGTATAGTTATGAAATTTGAGGATTATTTGTGCATAGTGAATTTTCCTACCTGAATTCTAATCGTAATGATGCTTAGACAAATCTGAATAAGAAATCATGTTGCATATGATCGGCTTAGATGCCGCACCAAATTAGTACGCGATGAATTGTTTTGTCATTCATTTCACAAAAATATCGAAAGTTATTTAACTGGAGGTTTCGAATTCATTTAAAATAGGTTGCACATGGGTGTGCGCTGATTAGATTGCCGAAGATGCAAAAGTAGAACATAGAATTGTTTTAAATTTAAAACAACTTTCTATCTAAAGGCGCATTTACACGAATCACTTGGAAATTTGGGATGATCATCAAAGATGAATCATTCAAAATCACCCTTTTAAATGTGCATGTTTCATCAAGAATAGTCATCGAAGATGAACAGTGAAAGTGGTTGAGCGTGTTCTATTTTTTGTTCACTTTGGATGAATCATCCGCGATGATTCATCCAAAGTTGGAATTGTTGAAATGCGCCAACTAAACCAAAATTTTTAAATGGACTATCATTGTATAAATGTTGTGATTAAATTGAATTTTGTTTTGAAGTGATTTTGAACTAAATATTTCACTCTTGATGCAATGTGTAAGCCAAAATATATTATTGAATGAATTCACTTTTTGGATGATTCATCCATGATTCGTGAAACTTCGTCTTCAGATAAATTTTCCCGATCGTCATGTTCTTTAATAGTCACATCAATGTTTAAGATCCACTTAACCTCTAGATGCGGCTGGCTAATTGTTATCCCCCTTGCAACCTCTTAGTAATGCAATTCTTCTTTCTCACATTGACGCTCTTTAGCTGTATAGGCTTTTCTTTGCAGGAATCTTTATCAGCTTACACCTCATCTTTTAGGATGAATGTTGGGTGCTTTAAGCTGAGATTCTACGGCAATATATGGTTGCACTTCAATAAAGGCTTCCATTCTATCATTTAAAACCACTCAATATGCAATCGTAACACATAATCGAACTTTGTTTATATATTCGTATGTATTAACACGTCTACAATCATTATCCTCTAATTAAAAGAAAACTTGTAGACGTGCTTTTATAGGGGCCAACAGGATTTAGTGAGATCATTTTTAGGATGTTTAGTAGAGCTTTTAATAAGTGTTGCGTTTAAGTCGCACGTGATCGTTGATAATCGTTCTAAATTTAGGAAAATAGAGTACTTCTATTCTCGTAACTACGGTCTGTATCCCAAAGAATCAAACCCGATGAGGTTAATTTTTTAAATTTGGCCTTTTTAACCGATACTCTGTTTTCTATAAGTTTGCCCTGTGAAGACTTGTTTTATTTTTGAACTTCCACCATATTCCGTATCACAACAATTGCCCTTGTCTATATATGGTGCGAAGTGCTATATATTCATCCTATAGATTCGATACCGCTTCTCCTTTCAAGCAACCTTCTCCTTTAAAACACTAAATAGGTTAGGTATCTAACAACAATTTTGGTATAGAAGATGCTATCATACGAAAATCCTTTCTACAGCCCGGCTATGCTTTTACCTGAAATAAATCGTGCTTGAGTCGGCGAATGCACCTTCTTCTTGAATTTCTTCATTTGTGTTCCTGTTAAACACTTAATCCAGATCCCAGATTGTATTTTTGCTCCGTTTCTTTTGCTATAAGTTGGCTAATTTCACCACAGATCTTTTGAGTTGGATGGATCTCTAAACACGCAAATTGTTTCTCGCTGAGTAATTTTAGAAAGTGGTAAAGTTATATTGCCACAACCCCAATTGTGTAAAATCAAATATTTCATTTACGATACACCTAAAATCTAAATTTCTAATCATTCCTAAACACACTGACCCATACAAATGTATAAAGTTTAAAAATTTTAAAACATTTAAAATATTATCTCGCATTCCAAAGATGTTATCGTGGCGCTTAACAATTCAAACCAAAATAACAAAACATCGGTTTACACATATGTGTACCGATTTTGAGAAAGCAATAAATCGACGACAAATTATCATAAAAATTTTTAAAATATGAACCCAAACCAAAAAAATCAAAAAAAAAAATAATTCCCACAAAAGGGTGTGCACACCATCATTACCCCAACTTAACAAGAAATCAAATATTTTTAAAAACGAAAATTCATATTTCCCTCGCGCCACGACAACTGTGTTAAAATAATTTGATTAGAATGTGTGTTGATAACAAATCAAATAATCGTATTTCATTTCTTATTGGTTGGCTACTTATACTTTTTAAACGTAAGTACTCGTACATTAGCGATACATATGTTTTTGATTAACCAACATAAGTAAAAGAAAAAAAAAACAAAATAATTTTCTTATCATTATCATGTACCGTACCAAAAAATATACAAAACAAAAAAAATGTAATCATACGACTATAATCACTGTTACGAAATTAAAATTCTACACACTTTATCAACAACGCAAACTCTATATGACAGTATCGCGATATTTTGTGTAAACTATCGTGATAGTATCGCGACATTGTAGTGCAACTTGCGCGATAGTGGAGTATATAATAAAAAAAACTTTTGGTTTCAATGGAATTTTTAGATTTCTTTTTTTTAGGTTATGGTTTATTTATTTATTTTTTTTTTTGAGAACCAAAAAATAAAAATAAATTATTGCTGTTTGTGTGTGGATAGAGTTTAGTTATTTATAGTATATCTCATATTGGAATTCTGAGTCGAGATTGCAGCTTTTTTCTATAAAATTATGTCACTAATTAGAAATTTGTTTATTTTCTAATTTGATCATTTTTGTGTGTTAATCTAATTAGCCTAATTCAAATACGAATAAATATGTGCGAATGTGATGATTTGCGAAAAAAAAACTATGCCACCTCACTAAGTAGTGTGATATTTATAGTGCACGAATTGGAATGATAGCGATTTACTTGGTGGTAATTAGTTAAAACCGTAAAATGGCATGAGCGTAACCACATCAATGTAAAGCATGTACAAACTACTTTGCACTTTAAAAAATCATTGTCACTATAAGGAAAAATTGTGTTGTTTTCTTTTTATAGTTACAAGCTTTTATTCAAGAAACCGCATGTTGTGGCATTGAGGTTAGGTTAAGTAAATTCGAAGATTTTTGGAACGAAGCTTCTAGACCAATAACGCATATTTTTGCAAAAGTTTATTGAACGGACGCAAGATAAAATGAACCCTAAATCAAGAATTTTCAATAATAGCAGAATTTTTAGAAATCTGAACGTAAACCAAAGGCATAATTCGCCAACCAAGGCTTTCAATTTAACCAAATTGACTCAAAATTATTCACAAAGAACGCCTAGAAGAAGATGATTTATGTATGGGTATGCATACCTGCAGACTGTTAAAAATACTCTTGACGGTGGAAAAAGTTTCAACAAAGCCAGCCTCCCTTTAAAAACAATTCCGCAATTATAGAACGTTGTAAAATCAGCAGCAATCAACTATTTAATTGCTGTGGAGTGTTTTACGATGATTTACGATGTACCAGAACTCCGTGAACAATATATGTAGTAATTTCTTGCATGAATATAGTTGAACTTACGAGTTGTTTTTTGATGGATCCTGCAAATCAGTATCCAGCATTTTCTTAAACGACAAACTTTTAGTTGGTTCGACTAAACTCGGTTATACATATGGAATTTGTTGGAATGTTTGATGAAAATTACTCAAAATTGCTTGGTAATTCGCAGCTGCACTATATGTACTTGATTCTATTTTCGTGGACTGTATGCTTTGTTGTTTGTATTAATTAGTTTTTGTAGATATTGTTTTGTAATTTTTATAAAAATCTGGATAATCTATGGTGATGTTTGGTGTTGACAGAGAGATAGAGTTTTTGTATCGGACATTTGAATTCGTTGTTGCCGGATTTTAAAGTAACCACTCTGACCAAACCATCGGAACCGGGATGAATCTCTACAACTCTTTTGTCTTTGATAAAGACAACATCGTTTGCCTAGATTGATGATTTTCTTTTATGCGGCGAGGTGAGAATCTGTCTGCCACATTTGCCCGAAATGTTGACCACGACCATTGGATCATGAATAAAGCGGCGTTCCATTCCTCGAAACCTTTGAATTGCCGAAACTAAAGAGTTGCCTAATTGTGTGGGTGACTCATTAAAGGGAAGTTTGACGATGAATCGGCCTTCTGAGTTCCTTTGCAGATTTTTGTAGAAATGATTTTCGCAAAAGGCTTCTTCTGGTGAGAAAATCTTTTGTTCATAGTCAAGAAACTCTTTCCAGAATCTTCTTAAACTTTAATCAATTTTGACCACCTCCATTCCAATATTTGACTGAGTTGACAAGGAAGCTAGCTGGTGGTCTTTGGATGGACTGGATTATCCCGATACTATCCAACCGAATACGGTGTCTCGCAGAATAGATTCATTAGAACTGGTTTTGATCTGGCCATTTTTGATAAGACTGAAGAAATGGTTAGCTCTCATTAGCATAACTAAATATTGTTTCTCTTGTTAAATTGAGAATAATTTCGGCTCGATGTTGAAATTCTGTGGTGGGTGGAGGTTTACTGTAACTATACATTTCGATATCCCACAGTTAGTCTGACATAAGCCATTAATTGAAACTCGTGCGTTCTGCCGTTTGGGATCCAGAGTCCAATATGAGTGGTATCATTCTTATAACATGAGAGCTATTCGCCAAGAAGTGTTGTTACATCTACTTCAACGGGCGGGTTATATGTTGGCGATTCAATTCAAGCTTCCTCCTGATGCAATCAAGTGTTATGCTTTTTTGCCACATTTTTGGCAATGGCATTTCGATAGACACTTGAATACAGGATGATTGCTTCCAAGACAGTTAATACATCGGTTACTTCTTTCGATGAACCCCTTACCTCCTTCTACATTTAAAGAATTACAATCTTTACAATGGAAAATGGAGTGCCCTTTGTCCTGGCACAATACATACTGCAATTTGGTGACTTATTGCGTCACGATATTACATTCTATTGATTCTCATTCAGCCGAAAAGACGTGACATCTTACTTCATTTTAAGGAATAAATCGGTTCGATGTAATCAATGATTCAAGTGTGTATATACGTCGACTTCAAAATTTGAGAAACTCTGAAAAATCTGGAATATCAGTGCCTGCTGAACGCTATGCCCAAAGTGTATTCACTTCTTCGTCCAACTTCTGCATGAGGATGTTAATAAGCTATGGATGTCTGGTTTCAGCTACCTCACCAAGCGCATGAAACCCGCGAATAAGGTGTCCAGTAAACGTTTGATGTTGTTTGCATTGGAATCGATGATACATTTATTTCGGTCATATCTTTTCTTCAGCTTGTTAAAGGCATCAATGAGCGCTTTCAGTTCTTCTAAAGTGTTGGTTTGTAAATTTACTGATGGAAAAATAGTTAAAAACTGGTAACTATATAATATTGTTCCAAACATCCTTGCTATAATTCTTCTCGCGCAATATAAATTGGGAAATTGTTCCCCTTTAAATTATAAGTGCATGTAAACATAAGCATTAGTGACGTTTAACTTCAAAATATTGTTTTGGATTATAGTAATGTTGGTAAGTGATTAATTTGTAATGAATTTTGGATTTTAACTTTTAATTTAATAATTTAAAAAATACGAAGTAAAAATCAAATTTGTCTTTTGTTTCACAAGTTTATAGAATTTAATGTTTTTTAAACACATTTTGTCGTTGTTATAGTTTATTATGTTGGAAGGCTCGAAAAGACCACTTGGCAGACATTATGTTCCATTATTAATCGTGGAGTATGTACTTTGTGTTAAAATAAAAATATCACAACACCTTGATTTCCTGTAATTACTTAAAATGTTAGCCCTTGTTGGATATCCCTATATTTAGTAGGCTTTGGATTTACTTGATTTGGTATCTTATGAAACACGAAAACAAAACAATCAGAGAAGTCTGATATTTGAAGCTTTCTGTTTTTTCCTTTATCTCTATTTTTAGCATAGGGCGTTACTAGCCTAGACCGTCTCACTCTGTTATGGGTGCTATTGTATTCAGCTCTTCCCACGTTTTTCCAAGTTCTCTCGTTTCAGTTGAACCGTTCTTTTCCAGATCATTTTTGGCCTTTCCACAATCCGATTTACTTGCGGATCCTTTTCTAACGACATCCGAGTTATGTCATTTGGTGGTGTATGCCTCCATTTGCGTTGTCTGATTTCGGACTCAATGTCTTCATGATATTTGGCCAGAATCATTTTATTAATATTGTTCGGCATTTGTTTACAACCACCTGAAGTCTTCTCGTGATCTTCTATAATGTTATTATTATTATTATTATTATTATTACTATCTTTATTTCAATAAAATAAATACAAAATTAAAATCTAGTTTAAACAACATTATAAAATATGAAATAAAGTACAGCTCCTATAGACATTATGTCTGTAGTGGAGCAATTTAAAACAAATTTTAATTAAAATTTATATAATATTCTTTGTTTACATAATTAACAATAATCTTCAACAAAATACAAGCTCAGTTATTAAAATAGATATATTTAACTACACGACGGCACATTAGAACATAATGTATGATAATTTAACATTTATACTAAAAATATTGCTCGATATCATCGATGTCAAGTAACCAAGTCCGAATTTCCATGTTAAAGTTATGTTTCTGCGCAGATGGAAGCATTTTGACATTTTTAGGTAAATGATGGAACCAATAAGGTGCCATATATAAATAAAATCTTCTAAACCTTTCACTATTACAACGAAGACCGACAAAATTGTTTGGATTTCTCATATTATACACGTGGTATATTCGACTATGATAACTATTGCTACGAACAAAAAACATTTTCAATACTTTAAAAACATACAAATACCTTAGAGGCAACAAGTTTAACTCGCGAAAAAGCGGAATAGTGGGTGTATTCCTTGGACAAGCATAAATTAATTTGATAATTCTTTTTTGCGCTACAAAAAGATCTGCAATATTAGCAAAGTAAATTCCACCCCAACTAGTTATACCATACATTAAGATAGATTCAACAAGAGCATGATATAACCTTCTTAAAATAAAAGAAGGGCACAAAGGTCGAAGATTATAAAATTTATGCACTGCAGTAATAACAATTTTCCTGATATTAGTTAGGTGGGAGGTCCAATTTAGCTGTGAGTCAATTGTTACACCTAAGTATTTAAACTCATTTACGCAGGGCAAATCAAAACATTGCCCAAAACATGGATTCTTATCACACGGGTATACGTGATACTTGAAAAAGTTTTGATCAACTGTTATGTCGGGCCGTCTAAAATGCATAATTCTAGATTTTTCACTAGCAACAAGCCGATGATAAAAAAACCATTTACTTAGAGTGCATAAATCAATATAGATAAACCGTTGAATATCAACGTAATCATTAGACGCATATGTCAAAGCCAAATCATCTGCAAACGCTGTAGCACACCCTCTAAGATTAATTTCAAAGATAGAATTGAAATAAATTAAAAACAATAAGGGCCCCAAAACTGAGCCCTGAGGAACACCACATTTTAGAAGACCTGGAGGACTATTCACATTATTAATTTTTACAATTTGACTACGCTTACGAAGGTAACTTATAAACCAATCTAATATTTTGCCTCTAACACCAATACTTGACAATTTCATTATGAGTATGTCATGGTTAACAGTATCAAATGCTTTTGAAATGTCCAAAAATACTGCTGAGCATTTCTGAGAGTTGTTAATTGCTAAATAAATATTGCTCAGAAAATTTAAAAGAGCTTCTTCCGTAGATTTTCCTTCTATGAATCCAAATTGGTGATCACTAAAAAATTTTATTTTACCAAGGTAAGAGACTAATCGTCGTTTAATTAATTTCTCAAATAATTTGGAAAAAGTACTCAATAGTGAGATCGGTCGGTAATTGTTTAATTGCAGAGCATCACCCTTTTTAAAAACTGGAATAACAACAGCTATTTTTAAGGCGTCTGGAAAAATTCCGCTCTTTAGACTTAAATTAAATAAAAATTTTAATACATCAACCAAATACCAGGCACAATTTTTAACAATGATATTATCTACTCCATCAAATCCTTTAGAATGTTTGTTTTTTAACTTCTGAATTTCAGAAATAATCTCCAAAGAATTAATTTCATCGAAATAACAAGAAGTACAGTAACTATCTCGGTTTCCAAAAATAAATTGTTTCTGCTCTCCACTGTTAGTACTATTAGGAAAAATATTGGAAGTTATATCGGATGAAACATTTATAAAAAATTTATTAAATTCATTACATATATTCTGATCATCAGTAAGAAGAACATTTGATTGATATTCATAAATTTGTGTTATTTGGTTTTTGTTTTGGGACGTATTTCTACCCAAAATATCATCAATTTCCTTCCACATAAGCTTAGGATTATTCCCTATTAAACCAAATTTATCTTTGTAATATACTCTTTTGACCCGTTTAACAGTCATATTTACATGCTTAGAGAGTTTTCTTACATAATTTTCTAACCGAGTGTTATTTGGATACCTTCTTAATTTTTTAGAAAATTTTTTAAGTTTATTAATTTTACACAAAAGATAATAATTCATCCAGGGCTTTAACTTCTTGCTACTGCGATAAGTAATTGTTTCTTTTGAAAGTTCAATATGGGAAATTAATTTATTTAAGAAAATATCGAATGCTGTATTACAATTTTTTTCATGGTAAACAAGATCCCAGTTTTCAACTAGAAGACGATCTCTAAGTTTGTCATAATTAACTTTTGAACTCTTTCCACTATAACATATCACAGGTCTATTCGATTCTGCCCAAATATTGAGGGTAATTAAATTATGATCGGAAAAATGTATTGGTAAATTATCAATACTAAAAGTATATGTACTACTGGATTTAACAAAAACATGGTCTAAACATGATAGATTCCTAGTTGGATTGTTAGATACACTGAGGAATCCATATGATGCAAGCATTGCTTGGTAGTTAAAGCAGCTTACGTTATTCAATAGATTTATATTAATATCACCTAAGATCACTATGTTATTATTGTTAATTGTTCCCAGCAAATTATCTAAATTATTGCAAAAATCATTAAGATCACTATTACAAAAACGGTAAAAACACAGAAAAATCCAAACATTTTTACCTAGTTGAATGTCCAATCTAAGAACATCAGCTGAAATCCAATTACAAGTACAGCATGATATAACTGTTAGATTTTTATGTATAAAGACACCAACTCCACCGGCGCGGTAATTATCGTTACAGCAAGCTTTAAAGCTGAAATTAGGCAAATTGAATTCTGTTGTTTCGTTCGAATAAATCCAAATTTCAGAAACAAAAATTAAATCAGGTAGAGTATTCAGACTGGCTACAAACGTACTAAACATATCAAAATTTGCTCTTAAACTTCGAATATTTTGGTGCAGTATACTATATTTACTACTCATAAAAGATGCAAATCAAAAATAACTTACAAACAATGATAATAATAAATTGAGCAAAAATATAATATAGAGCAATAATCATAGAATATCGCGTTGAATTTAAAATTCGCTTAATGATAAGAAAAAATATGTTTACGTAAAAATTAAAAATATTAGAAAAAACAAAAAACGAGTAAAACGACCAAAAATAACTTATATCGTGCTTTACATTCATAGCATTAATATTCAATAGTGCCAACGTAAAAGAAATTAAACACAAAAAAATTTGAATAATTAAATCTGTTAAGGAAATGTAAATAGACAAAACAATTGATAGTGGCGATGAAATCGACATAAAATAAAATAAAAACACAAGAAAAAATAAAAACTGAGCTAGTACAGGTAAATAAATCACAATACTTAACAATCTATAAATTTCCAGGTTCCCAGATAGTTCAATCAGATGTATTTCCTTCAATTTTCTTGTGAATGTTTTTAATCCGAAAAATATCGTTGACCGAAGCAATTCGATGAACATCAGACCCTGCAGATTTCCGTAAATATATTTGTCCAGCTTTGCACCATAAATAATTATACTTATATAATGTTTTTATATTTTTAGCCTCACGGTATAAATTTGACTGGAACGCTGTTAAGTGATGCATAATGTAGATACGCTGGACTGGATGGTTTACTGGTAGAAATACATCCAAATCTTGAGTAGACAGTGATTTGTGTTTTCGCATTTGCATTAAAATATTGTTTTTAAGTTCAGTTGAGTTTAGTTTCACAATAAAGAAATCTCTTAACAATGGCTTGAAGTGGTTTCTATTTGCAGCAGCGTTGACAGTAATTTTTTTATCGATCTTCTCAACTGAGACTATTTGATCACCATTTATGTTCACCCCTATTTTTTTGATAACACAAGTTATTAAACTACGAATGTCTTCATGGTTAGATGGTAAGCCACTGATAATAATGTTGGATACATTTTGCTGTTGATTTGGTTTATCGATTTCAGCTTCCAAATGACGTAATTTGTTGTCTTGCACAAGCAATTTTTCCTCTAAAACACAAACTTTCGACTTGATTTCCTCATATTCAAATTTTAACGATGTAACAATGGTTTTTAAATCTTCAAGTGCTGATAGCTTACTTTCCATGCGTTTAAGCTGGGTCATAACATCGGATAAACTAACGTTCATATTTGCCGAGTCCGACGCAACCTGATCATCATCCATAATTGATTGGTTTGACGTTGCACGACAGTCTTCACATAACCAATTCACAGATCGATTTTTGATGCCTTGTAGAAGATCATCAGATATGCGAGCGCATTTGATATGGAATGGTTTCATACAAGGTCCACCACATTTAACACCAGGAAATCTTCCCTTTGTAATATTGGAAGAGCAAGTGTTACAGGTTTCAGACATAGTACAAATACAGTTTAAAAATTATCTGTGGTAAGTGTACACAGCAATCAAAATAAACCAAAAATGATTTCCGAAATTGAATTTAACAATAAACAGTTTGTACACTATAACGGATTTGAAAGAAACAAATTGTATATACCAATAACGTTTACACAAAATGAATGAAATCATAAACAGTTGCACTAAAACGGATTTTATTGTAACACAAGAAATATTTCCAATATTTAAATAATTGATTAATTAATTGAATTAATTGAATTATTACGATAATTTTATTAATTTAGAGTTCTAATATTTATATGGTTATTATGATTAAAAATGTATTAAATTGGAACTATTATATTTTGATTTATATATTTTTCACTGCACAATTATTTTTTTTTTTTTTTTTTTTTTAGGTGTTGCTCGTTTAAAAGTTGAGTTTCGAATGAAACTTTCATGTTTCACATCCATGTAGCAGTACTGAATTTACACATGCATTGAACATTTGTACTTTGTATTTCTTGGGAGCACACAAGTGCTATGTCCATTTTTTCAATCTGTGGTAAATACAAATTTAGGCTTTCAGGAAGGCATTCTTTATCATTTATGGGTCTGTTATTTGGTAATATAATCATTTATATCACTATTTCCAAGGTATTGAATGAAAATTCCAAATATTTTCGAATTTAGAGACGTTCTTGTGGAGCACTTGTATGCTCTAAGGCATATCGTTATGAAGCATTTTGAACATGTTTTTGTTCTGTTGATTTGTTTTTGCGAAAGTACAACCAACGAAGCTTTCGTCTTGCTGACATTTATTTTGAAACCGACTTCTTGTGTAAGGTCTGGCAGCTTCTGTATTTCTGTTGTATGTCAGCGTAATTAAGTCCTAACAGTGACATATGAATCCTACTCGGAACATTTAGAGAGATCTTTTCCAATACTTATAAGCTGAATCGATGTGGCCAAGTAGTAGTTTCCAATAAAATCTGCATCCAGATAAAGACGCCTTTTTTCAAGGAGCCAAATTTTATATCCTTTGCATCTTCCAAGCCACGTTTTGATAGAAAGGTGTGTTATAGTCATATTCCCAGCCATATCCATATGTAAATAAGGTATGTATGTAATGTATTTAAGTCCAATTTTGGCATTGAAATTTCCTTGGATAATTTCGATGTCGTTATAGAATTCATCTTTTGTTATATCATCTGCTTCTTCCTTAGGTGCGTAACATTGTATGTAAATTATGTTTCTTATTTTCGAATGTAAACTTCCAACTACGAGTACAATTTAAAGCCTTCAAACCAGAAAAACAAAACAAATAAAAACAGCCAAATTTCAAGAATGCAATCAAATCATTCAAAAACCGAATCGCTAATCACAATATTGAAAGCTTCCGCGAGTTTTATAAAATCTACTCGTAACGAGATGCATACTTATGACTGCTGGAATAACCGTACGTGTCAGGGTCGTTCTACCATGCGTTATGTTATCATTTCTAAGAAACAATTTCATACAAGTTCAATATTCTTTCTAATTTTATTATACTATAAACGTTTAATCAATTCGAATCGCATACTTATTTCATTCATAAAAACAACTTCAAATTTTTGTTTCTTTCTATTTTGATTTGAAACCAAATAATAAAACGAAAACTATTAAAAAAAATTAAAACCCATTGACATTTAAATATTTTGTGTGCATATTGTATTGTGGACTCGAGAGAGATGCCTATAAATTATAAAATTTAATCAATAACTTATCACTAAGGAAATACGTTAACGATAAGAAACTATCGAAAGCGATAACCGAGTTGTCGCCAAGCAATCTAATACGCCCGTCATATATGATACTATACATAAAAAGTTAATACCGAAAAATTGCAGAACGCGCAAACAGAGGGAAAGATGAAGATTTTTTTTTGTTTTTTACAACAATTCGAAAACTAATCTTTCTGAGAACTAATTCAAATTCATAAACCGAATTCCATATACCGTTTAGAAATTTAAAACCATTTATTTTCTAAAAATTTATTTATTTTTATCTATTATCAAATTGTATGTGGTCTTTACATATATGAGTTATAATAAATAGTTAAGACAAACCGAAAAAAAAAAAAATTAACGATACTGTTGGACACGATGGAAAAAATATCTCACAATCAATAGGTGAATAACTCCCAAAATATTACATGTAGATATTATTTAACGCAATCCCTGGCAAGTGGTACCAAATACTTATTGTACAAAATTTTTTTCTAATCCCGTAATTACAAATATTTACAAGAATATGCGATAAGTGTCACCTCGATCCACTAGAACTAAATCAGTTTATGAGATCAATTATACACTACAACTCGTAAATAATGTGTATACATCGCCAATCAGACTGTTAACCAACTTCTTACTTATTTATTTCGTTAAAGACACCAAAGTAGATTTTTTTTGTTGTTTTGTGTTGTTTTCGTTTCAACCTAACAAACAAAAAAATGTTAAAAGTAAAAATAAAACGAAACCAAGAAACTATCAATGGAATGTCTTAATTTATTTTATTTTTTTGTTCTGTATGTTCAAGAAGAAATCACAATAACAAAAATAGTAAATTGAAATTCTTAGAACTTCTAAATAAACCAAAACAACAACATATAGGTAATATTAACACAAATAATAAAAAACTTGAATGAAACTATACAGATATAGAAACGAACAACTATGCGCAATCGGAATAGGTAAAACACTAAATCACATAATCACAAATGCGTGTTTACCTTCGTACCTTTCTCTCGTATCGTAACGTAAAACTATTTATTATTATTTACTTTATATGCGTGATTAATAAATTACCTCGATGCGTTTGTCTTAAAATGCTCTCTATAAGATACACTTACTAATGTCGCATTCACACTTCACTACAAAAAAAAAAAAAGACGAGTATTAAATTGGATGGCGCACATGCTTGAATGCCACCACCAAAGTAATCGGTTTTTTATTTTATTTTTAACAACGATTGACGACGCATGAAAAGGGAATTCGTTGTTTTTTGGTTTGTTCGTTTTGTTTTTTTTAAGCACTTTATTCTAGTTAGATTCAATGATTGATTTGCTTTGAAATAATGATATGCAGGATAGCTGGATAGTAGAGAAAATTAGTTTGGAGTTTTAAGATTTATTATACATCATTTATGTACATAAATTAATTAAAATAATAAAGTTATAAGATTGTTTAACATGTAATTAAACTGGACCCGATTTTAATTTCTTAGTGAATGAATGCTTACTGATCCCCAAAAAATGTTCAAGTGTTCTATTCCAGAGCTATGTATAAATGGAATTGGTGATTACTTTGGTAAAAGATTACAGAGGATTTGATTTGAGAAAATTAAACCAACGCTCGTTTTAAGAAACCCACGCAGAGGATGACATATGTATTGTGAAAATGTCATTTACGGAAAATAAGTTAAAATTAGGGAAGTTATTATCGATCACAATTCGACGATTGCATAGCTTGAAATGACAATTGCAATGGGATTGTGCATTTACAAGAAGTAAATCGAAGTACCGGAGGAGAACAATTTCAGGCATACTGAAACAATTTAGCGCCACCACTAAGCTACGTGCCCTATTTAATGAATTATCAAAGATCAGTTCTGATATTTCGCGTTAATAGTAATTTTGACTTGGATAAATAGTAATCATCCAATTAGTCATCAGTTTCATTTCGCAATGTCAACGGCATTGTAAGCAAATTCTGCACTGTTCGTTTATTTTCAACTGTTGATACTACCCTACAGTTGAGAGATTTTCGTTACAGAACACTAGTTTCACATCCATATAAATATCGAAGAAACGGTGGCAATTACTAAAAGAATGGTGCCGACTACTGCGAGCAAAATAAGAAATACTCAAGGCACAAGAATTACGTCGTCAAGTATTCAGTTTAACTTTAAACGAGAATCGAAATTATCCAAATTTGATTGAAGAATGAAGAGAGTATAACAAATTTATTAGAATAATTAATTACATTCACAGATTTGCCAAGAATAGCATGAAACCAAAATAAATTAGAACAATATTGGCATCACATTTACTAAACACAATGAATTATAAATAAAGAACTGAAACAGCTGAAGGAGACAAGAACCGACCGTTCATTCGACAAAAGGGGTGTGTGGTTGAATCCGTTCATTCCGACAAAAGGATAAAGGAGTGTACTACATGAAGGGAGACTAAAAATTTAAAATGTAACTTATGACACCAAACGTCCTATGATATTGCTGAATAACAGAATGTTTGGTAATCCTCGCGAATAGTTGAAGAAGCACGTGTACAAACCAAATTCCAGACCGAACGAGGATAAATAACCTGATTTGTATGTGTTTGAATGTATTAGTTTATTCGGGCGGAAATTTGGTTTGTGAACTGACAGTTAGAGTACAACTGGCTGGCGCTTTATTGTTTCGAATTTGAGGCAATTTTATTGTACGTATGCTGGGAGTCAAACGATTATTTACTTAATTTTGTAATTTACATTTTTCCAATAATTAAAATTTGAACTTGAGACATTTGAAATTACACTAGCTCATTCACACTGTCACATTCAAATAAAAATGCTTTTGAACCGAATTGAAAATATCTGAAATGTGATATGGGATCTGGTGGATAGTCGATATGCATAAGTATGAGCAGAGCCAAACCAAAATAACAGAACTTTATGGTTAACCAAATCTAAGGCCTTCGTAAAATCTATGGAAATAGAGGTAACCGTATTTGTTTGGTCAAGTTCCTCGTAAAAAAAGTTTGTGAATTTTACCTCAGAATTTTCTGAAGCAAAACCTGCGCTGTTATGTAAAAAATTGGTGCTGTAGTAACCTAGAATAGAAGAGTTTCTCAATAATTTTACCAAATACGGAAAGCAATGAGATTGGTTTATAGTTTGAAACATCATCGCCTTTTTTAAAAATTGGAATAACAACAGTCACTTTTAATTTAGCGTAAATTAAAGGGTAAAGGAGGGTAAAGGATAAAAGGTAAGCGCCGGTAGATAAACTTAAATTTACTAAGTATGAAAAACATTAACAATATAAATTGAGATTTTTTGAAGATGAAGTTGCTAATCTCGACGAATGCGTTGTTTTAAGATATAACATTTAGAATTTCAAGCGGGGAAGGTTTCTAAGAACACACCCGATTTTAATTCAAAATCATCGTAAATAAAATTAACGCAAGATTGAATTCAGAAAGTGATTCTGTTATCTATGGCTTAATAGACATATCCTTTGGTTTAACCTAAACAAACGAAGTATTTCAATCAACATAAAATTTTAGAAGCATTATGAAAAAACTAATTAAACAGAAGACCAACTTTCTTCGTTTAAAACCTTAATTAAATTCGAATAATTAATAATTTTGATGTCGTTTTTCATTCTGGATGAGTAAGAATTAGTTAGACCCATAGGTATATACAAATTCAATGCTGGTCATACAGTCAGTGCTATTTAAATTTCAAGCTGTTAATTATTTGTTCTCGCAGTCCCCTAAATCGTTTTAGTATACAATGTAAACTAATTATCGCAAAAAATCTTTTAAAGTGGGGGTCTAACTGTAAATTACGTTTTAAATTTTTTTGAGAGATGTTGGTGACCCCTTTTCACATTTTTCATCATATCTCCCAAATCATGGGCTCGATTTTAATTCTGTTTGCGGTTTTTGAAAGCTTATGAGTCACTTTATTGGTTAGATTGCTGAGAATTTTTGACCATCAGGCAATGCATTTTGGAAAATGTAATTCTTATTTAGTTGCGCTTTGCTTCAATATGATTTTCCACTCCAGCCTTCTATTCAACTGCAAATCAAAGTATTTGATCATCGTTTGTTGAAAAAAATTTGTAGCCAGGTGCGTTTGTTCAACGTGATTGTGACTTTTTTCTCCTTCGATAAAACATTATCTCAAAAATTGAGCGAGAAAGCGAGAAAAGTTTAAAGAAAGGAAAGAAGTACAGAGAGTTAAATGGTACTCATTTGAGAAACCGTTCCATAAGCACGATAATTGGAAACAATGCTTGTGATTTGTGTGGAAGTGCAGTAGTGTGAAGAATGTTGAGCATCTAATGCCTGTCCAAAATATAACAAACGCAAATTAAAGTTTAGGAAGGTTTGGTTTACAGGAAACCGAGCCAATATATTCAAAAATACTTTTCAGATTTGACCTACATATATTATTTAGCGGATATAGAACAGAACGATAGAGATTCACGGTCTGCATTATCGGATCAGGTAAAATTTATCAAGTCTGTATGTGACAGCTGTACAATTGTAGAAATACATTTTTTTCAGATAGTGATGAACTCCCAACTAAACTAAACTTTGCGTTAAATTTCAAAAGTGAGTTAGTTGTTAGTTAGCCTATAAATATTAAAAGTATCGTAGACAACATAACAAAATTAACAAATCTTGACAGCCCTCCTTACATTATAATTGAATGGCTTTGCTATGAAAATGCAAAGTATCTTGGTATACCGCAATTCTATTTTTGCAGTATCTATATTGTTTTTTTAATTCATACCACTGAATAACAGTCCCATTTCTTATCATAAGGCTCTCCTGTTTACATCAAAAATACGATGATCATTTGGCTACTTATAGCCATTTTAAATAGTTATTTATATAAGAAATTCGGTGTGCTAGACTAAATATTTTAAGAACTTCGAATAAATTGTTGGTATCCAAAATACTAAAGTCCTTAATATCCTATTTTGCAGTTACCATAAATCTACCTTGAGTCTCGCCATACATGGCCTTTATATCCTTGTATCATATAACAAAATGAAAATTACAAAAATTGCCCCATATTAACCAATAATTGAAATATTTCCGAAACATTGTTGTTGTTGTCAATTTAGTATTGTTGTTGTTGTCAATCGTTGTTGTTGTCATACATTGTTATTCAGCTTTTTCGATCAAAAGTAAATAAATCCCGTCAAATTTTCTTTTTGGTTTTAGTTAGGAGTAATTTAAAGCCTCGAGTGAAATATTTAGGACTACAAAAATTTGGAATCCTGTTTGAAATCCGGGAACTGAAATTTTTAAAATCTGTCAAAAGAGGCATTTGGTTTGAAGTAAATTCAAATAACGGAATTAAAACACATGAATACATTTTTAACATTAAGGACCCTTGCTTTCAAGAAGGATTTTTTCTGAGTTACTGTGAATTTCATCATTTCTGTGAATTTATGTTGTATATGAAGGTGTGGGATAAGTTTCTAGTTTTAAAGGTAAACTTAATTGGTCATGAATGTCCTTTATCTTTATATAATACGGTAGCCATTGCCACTAGTTGCATTCCATTGATTTAGAAATTTAATATTTAAGTAATCGTTCACTGGGTATATCGGTTTAATGGTCCCGTATGTACTAGGTACGATTTCGTAAATGGAACGCTTTCTAAAAAAAAAATTAAAACAAATCGGTATAATTGTTGAAATATCCTAATTTGTTGCAATAATTATGCGTTTGTAAACCAGTGTAATTAAGTAACACTTACGGAAAATTTTGATGAAAATCAAACAGCAAAAATTCAATTGTCCAACAAACCGGAGACTTGGTGACAAATGGCAGCAATTTTGCGCAAAGTTTCTGAAAGGTGTTGCTTCGAAAACAAAAATTTAGTTTTATTGAAGGTGAATTAAATAAAACCGTAAACAAGCCAACCGAAATAATCCACAGTTTCATGACCATGGTAAGAAGATTAATGTTAATTGTCGCCAAAACCCCAAAAAAACACTTTTCTAAAAATAGCTATTGGGAATGCGACTTTTTCACAGCACAAGGGAATAGGAAATAGGCAATTGAGCGATTTTCCCGTATAGCAGTTTCGACGTCTATTTTTCCATGCAAATTTAAAAAAAAAAACGATATACGCATAGACCTATGGATGTATTTGAAATTATTTAGATTATTTCATAATAAAATTAATAATTTATGTTTTTGAAAATTCTTAGGATAAAATAGATTTAGCGAATGATCAGTATTTTCATTATATTGCATAATATTTGTTGAATATAGAAGGCAAATGCAAAAATAGGGAAAGCTGGGAATGAATGGAAGCTTAACTAATATTAAAGCACGGTAACAATCTGTCAATAAGCTGTAAATATATAATAATTCATGTCGCGCTTCTCATTAAATTAAAGGATTTGACTCACAAATTCTTATTGTTGCTTCAAATATGGTTTAAATAGGTTTTTCCAGTGGCGGCTGCTGCCTTAAATTCTCAAGCAAGCAATAAATCGGACTATTTTTTTTAACAATTTTAACTTACAATATTTACAAATTGATTTATTTTGGTATAGATAGTTTGGAAAAGCAAATTCTTGTCACATTTTACTTTTAAATCCTAATTTTCATTAGAGAGGTTTATTATTTTCTTAAAAACAACTAAAGGATTTCGCTCTTATACAAAACTATACAAACAAATTATTTGAAAAGTATGAAATAAATAGCTTGCTTAGACCTCTCCTTAACTGCGGAAGGCGGTTCTGGTTGGAAAATAATGACCGCGGTTAAGCTTAAAGCCTTTTCAGTTAATCGATCCGATATTAACCGAATTTTACCGAGTTTTAAATTTAGTGAAGTATTAATTAAATTTTATTTTATTTTACTCCATCCAAATTTCAATTTCTTACATGGATGCCATTTCCCGAGAATATTAGAGGCTTTCCGAGACCTGCTGGAAATAATTTTGAGTCAATCCAGATGGTGCAAATTTGAATGGCATTAGGTTGCTTATTATCGAAATTATTCAATACACTTCCGTATCACTGAATTATTTCAGAATTTTGAGGTTGGCTACTGCTCGTTGATGTTCCAGATTAAATAAAATTGTTAAAGAAATTCGGTAATTCTTCGAATTGCAAATTTGCAAATTTTCCAGATTTAATTAGCATTTTTTAAATAATGACAGGCTTTTAAAACTGCATCTAAGCCACCCTTGCCCTTCCGAAAGTAATCACGCAAAATTGTGTAGAAACAAATTTAAAAAAAAATATTTTGAACACTTGGTAATTTTTTTTTTAACATACGTACACAAAATGCATCACTGCATTTGTTTAGGAAGTTGATTTTCATCTACAGGGACTAGCAATTTTTTCGAAAATGTAATCCCAATTTACCAAAATATAGTTTTAGGAAAATAAGGAATACAAAGTTGAGATTTTTTGCAGTTTGGAATGAAAGCAATAATTTTCACAATTCCAAATCCTCTAAGAAAACCAGCACAGCACCATAGAGCTCTTGAAAATATATTCGCAATTAAAAAGAACAAATTTATCGATTATTTTAATCAGCTCACGACTTCTGAACACCCCGTATACTGATGTACATATATACATATAGAGGAAAAAAATGCCTGATTTAATACACTTCGGCGTAACAAGAGAAATAGCACATATCAATAGCATATGTACGCTCAGGTCGAAGACTTCCACACGATTTGTTATCTGATCACTCACCAATAACAATAATACTGAGCGAGTACCTAATTAAAGGTTCTTAATTAAACAGAATCACTTAACCGGCTAGCAAATAAACTAACTATAGGTATGTACATGCTTATCTTGAAATATAGTTGAATAGAACTGCCAACTGGTCACCATACTTTGTACTTCCGAAGGCAGAAGATATTGATGCGGCGACCGTCTTCTATATCGACAATTTTGAAACTTTTTGAAAAGATGGTATTACAAATCTAAAGTGCATCCTATATCAGACCATCAATTTGGGTTTAAGGGCCATTATGGTTGTAGAACAGGTATAAAAAATTGTAAATATATGTACATTTAAGCTCGCTATAAAAGAAAAGAAATTCTGTTCAACAGTTTTGTTTTTTGAATTACGGAAGCTTTTGACAAATTAAGGCACGAAGGTTTGAATTACAAAATTAAAAGTCTTCTCCCAAAAAAATTATACTTGTACCTGTGTCGTGGCATACTGGAATTCAAAACCGGCAATAAAAGAATCAAGAATGTAGCGGATAAGCGCACAAATAAAAAACTGCCACAATTCTTCACCAAACAAACGTCAAATATTTGGATATCTTAATCGAAGATTGACCTAGAAAAACCGCATTAAATCAAAACTCAATCAAATGGATATAAAATCGTTTCAAATATTACTGACTATAGGAAGAACATCAAAATGGTCTCTATATAGACTGTAAGGCATATTAATTTCAACTTATATCAGCGCAGCAAATAAAGATTTTCTGCTTACAAATACACTGAGGTGTATTAGAAATAACAAAATCCCTAAAACCGAGAATTAAAATGGTTAGGGAACCGACAAGAGTATACAGTCTGAAGTTCCACTTGAATTTGGAATCACATCCCAATCAAGTTTTAATTTATCGATAATCTACAGTATTTTCCGCAATAAAACGATAAAAATAACAAATTTTGGGTTAACTTTATCATAAAAATTTTAGTTTGTTTGCTTAACTAAAAAAAAGCGGAATTTAGAAAATCCATCAGTGTTGGTCAGCAATTTTGCTAAATACATTTCAAAGACGGATTCGTGGGCCTTAGTTCTTTCGTTCATTCGTTCTGATAATTTTTCGAATCTATCTTATTCATCTAAGATGACGTCAATTGACGTTCGTTTCGTGTTCCTTCGATTGGTGAAAAAAATTATCGGAACGAATGATCAAACGAACGAAGACAACCAAAACATAGTGATCTTAGAACTTCACCATAGCCGATCCTAAGCCCAGTTAAGAAAGGAGGTTGCGCCTAACCCCATGGATTATAGGATGAGAGTTAACTAAATCTTTCAAAAGCGTAAGAGGTTACAGCCTTAAGGCATTGTTTAGACAATGACGTGTGAAAAGTAAACACATCGGACTCTAGCACATTTCGAAAGTTATTCGGGTTCCAGAAAATAACACGCACTGAACCGACTGAAATAAAAATCAACTTGAATATACCAATAAAAATCCTCAACAATTAGAAGCTGAACTAGAAGTACTTATTGAAATAATACATTCTGTAGCCCACGAGAGTTCCCCAATCAGTCAAGCTAATAAGAAATTCGAAAAACTTATCCAGTGGAAATAAGAAAATTGGTCAAAAAAAACATAAGGCACGTAATACCTGAGAAATTAATAGATTATCAGAAAACAAGACAAAGCTTAACAACTTATGTAATAAACTTAAATCACTTACTAAAGAAGTTAAGAATGAGCAAATAAATATATATACCACATATTTGAGTAGCCTTACAGCTAAAAAATATATCGTCTACTCGCTTCGGAGAGCAACAAAGAGTCTGTGAAAACCTAAAGTTGAAATACCTCTAATTAAGAAACCTGATGGAACCTTTCCTGATGGAAAAGCCTGACTTTTTGAGGAGCATCTCAAGAAAATTTTAAACCTGTTGATGAACATATCACACCAATTTCTAACATAGATGATCTAAATATACAGGCTGTGAAGCTGCATGAATTAAAAGGAAAATAAATAAATCCAAGAAAAGCACGAGGAAATAAATTGATCACAGGGCAATTCATCAAAGATTTGCCTGTGAATTTAATATTAAAATTACTACGTATAATCAATTCAACGCTCCATTTAAAATATGTTTACCGTAAATGGAAGATAAGCTGAAGTAGTAATGATAGCTAAACCACGCAAACCACCTAAAGACAAAAGATTTTATAGACCGATTTCTCTACTGCCAACTATGTCTAAGCTGTTTTAAAAATCGCTACTTAAAAGAATTAAACCGTTAATAGACGACAAAAAATTGTATTCCCCACTCTACTATTGAACAAGTACACAGAATCACAAACTAAATTGAAGTCGCGCTGAAAAGTTAAAAACAAATGTTCATTTTTTTAGATGTGGCCAAGCATTTGATAGTGGGGTTGAATTAATTCGTAGTTGAATTAATCAATGTAATTATTATATGAAAGATAAATTATGTACTAGAGGATTTTGCAATCAAGTGAATTGTACCTAAAAATGAATAAATAACATTTTACCAAAAAATTACTATCGATAAATTTGAAAAAATTTATCGAATTATATTAAATTTAAGCTAAATACTCCTAATGAAATCCAATTTCAAAGGCAATAACGCAAAAATGAGAGAAATTATTTGCGAATCATGTGTTTTACGCATAATCACAATTAAACTTAAGTTAAAAAAAATCGACCGTAATTTCGCATTTGCACCATATGAGCTGCCAATATTTTTTTTAACATTTAAATTCGGATCGAATTACTTGCACAGCGGTAAATGAATAGCTAATGGCGGCGTAAATAATTTTATTCTTGTACTTACTTGTATACTATTTAAAATAGAGCATTTATACTTATTTTCACTTTTATACGGATTACTACTTAATTTCGCTGTACATTTATATACCTATTTACACTTTATACACCTCTACACTATATTTAATAAAATAAAATAAAAGTACAATCCATTTTTTGTAACTTAATCATGATGCAACAAGACAAAAAAAGAAACAAACGAATAGAAAATGTCATTTAAAAAAAATTTTTTTTTTAAGCTTTTCGTGTTACACGCATAAAGAGCTGTGCATAAGAAAAAATTAATTTTGTATGTACATATGTTCTTCATCCAAAATGGAAAATCGGCATTTAGCGAAGACACATTTCAAAAACATATTACTACATACCAGTGGCGGCGCTTGGTATTTCTGCCGACGGAAGATAAATAAATGAACGTTTAAATTTCTGTAAATTAATTTAATAATACAGGGTGTTCTATTCAAAACGAATTTACGTTTTTTTAAAAAGAATAAAGCACCCATTAGAAAATTATAAATATAATTTTATTTACAAAAGGCATGTATTAAGTTTGGTTACAAATTTACAATACGATATATCTTCCATTTTCATTAATTATTTTTTCTAGCTTGTTAGATATGGAATTAATAACACGGAGGAGGAGATACGTTCGTTCGAATCGCGTTTTCCAATTTACTCACATCTCGTGGATTATCAACGTATCTTTTAAATAGCCCATAGAAAAAAATCAGAGTGGTTTAATTCCGGTGAATACAGTCAGCAAAGCCGGTCAGTGAAGCCGGCTCATTGAAGATTATTTTATGAAAGAAAAATTTGTATTTGATTTAGAAAATGACAAAACTGATGGAATTTAACAGATTTTACGATTTAAGCCGCATTTCTTGACGCATAGTCAAAGTTTACATTGAAAACAACAACACCAATTTAAATTTTTGTTGCTGGTTTCAATGTAAACTTTGATCTCGGGCCCTATTGCACCAACTACTTATCACTTATTACTTATCAACTTATCAAAATTTTTGATAATTTTCTGTTGTACCAAATTGAAATTTGATAAGTATTTTATTGAGTGTAAATAATAAGTCATAAGCATTCACTTATCAAAATTAAGTTGCACCAATTCGCGAAATGATAAGTAATAAGTAATATTTTGATAAGCGATAAGTTTGAGGTTTTTGATAAGTTTTTCGTAGTTCTGTTGCACCAAAAGTTTTAACTTGTTATCAATAATCGAGTACTTTAATGACAATTATCCAAAATATCAATAAGAAAAATTTTACTACTCAAATAAATTGATAAGAGCTACAAATTGTAGTGGCATGACGGAAGTCTGTTAAAAACTATGATTGTGATACACGATTATGATAAAATTTGACATGGGCGATGGAAATGGGTGATTTTTGGATAAAGTTCTGGAATGTGGCCAAATAAAGTGGAACTTACCTGTTTCTTGACCGATTATGATAAAATTTGACGAGGGCGGTGGAAATGGTTTTCTAAAATGATGTTTAGTTAAAGTTCTGGAATATGGCCAATTAGGAAGGAACTTGGCCATTTCCTATCCGATATTGATGAAATTCAGCATTTCCAATGGAAATGGGATTCTTAAATGATTTTTAGAGGAAGTTCTGGAATATAGCCAATTAGGAAGGAACTTGGCTATTTCTTATCCGATTTTGATGAAATTGAGCATGCACGATGGAAATGGGATTCTAAAATTATTTTTAGAGGGAGTTCTGAAATTGAGCATGCACGATGGAAATGGGATTCTTGAATGATTTTTAGAGGGAGTTCTGGAATTTGGCCAATAAGACAGAAACTTGGCCATTTCTTACCCGATTTTGATGAAATTGAGCATGCACGATGAAAATGGGATTATTAAATGATTTTAAGATTAAGTTCTAGAATATGGCCAATTATAACTTAGTATTTCAAGAAGTAAAATCTAATCTTCAATAGTGTAGACAAGGGCTTTCAAGTTGACTGTATTTATAATGACTTTAAAGAAGCATTTGGTACAGTATCTCACGATGTACTCATTAAGAAATGCTACAAAATTGGACTTTCAGGTAAATTGTGTATTTGGTTATCATCGTATCTTAGCGACAGGTTTGTATAAGTAAAATTTAATGGACAATTCTCAATATTATTTTGGGCTTCTTTTGTTCATAATTTTCATTAACGACCTTTCTAGCATTTTTGATTGTCCCCATCTATTTTAAGCCGATGATTTAAAAAATTTTAGAAGAATTACTGATGAGACTGCACCTCTCTCTCTCTGCAAAGCGATCTTCTAAGATAAGTCCTAACCATATTATACAATAGTCTAGTAAGAAGTAAAATAGAGTACGCTTCGCAAATTTGGAACCCGTTCTACGAATTATATAGTGAGCAACTTGAGCGAGTGCAAAGAAAATTTACGAAGTTCCTAATTTTTAAAACTATACCTTATTTAGGAAGTATCCCTTACATTACTACATAGGCTTAAGATATTTAGCATGGCAAGCTTACAGAATAAGAGGTTAGTATTAAACGACTTATTGCTTTACAAGTTACTAAATTCCAAAAACCGACGCTCTAAGTGATGTGAATTTCTATATTACTGGTTACTTGCTCAGAAATATTCAACTATTCTTTCCTATACAATCGCGAACAAATTTAGGTTTTGCGAATCCACTATCCAGACTTCAGCGCCACTTTGGTAAACACCATATGCATAGAGTGTAAACACATTAGGGTATCCAATTCCGGAATTCGGAGTACCGGGTATTCCGGAATTTTGGCCCATATTTTAGTTTCGATTATTCCGGAATTGAAAACATTAATTCCGGAATTATCGAATTTCTATTTCCCAAACTAATTTTAGTAATTTCAACTTAATTTTATGAAATTATAGTATAGTACAGTATTTCGATATTTTGCGATCAATAAAATAAATTGGGCCAAATAACTAAACCGATTATCCATCAAATCAGTAAACGCCAAAATATCAATAAAGAAACACTCAGCAAGAAAACAATAAAAATGACAGAAAAATTCTTTGTCGATCATTAGCTGAGGGCAACAACTGTTTGACGATCAATTGATCAGACCAAAATAGAAATAATATTCTTGTCTTACATGTATAGTGATCAAGATCATAAATAAATTATAAAATCTTAAATGTATATTTATACACCAATCTGGTATGTAGACACGTAATGACCCGAATAAAAATAGTAAAAGTTTGGTAATTTTTTTATAACTTAACATTCCATGTAATATTCCCATATAGTCGTATATCCCAAAACGTAAAGAAAGCATTGAAATTCTTTCTTTCGTCTTCAGTCTTTGCCGCACTTTACAACTACATATATATACAGATGCACATTCATACATACATGTTTAAATTGTTAATAATGAATGGAATTTAAAATTTAAATAAAAATTAATTTTATTTATTACTTTCGTTGAGAAATGTTTTGTTGTTGTATATACTTATGTGCGCGCGATATACAACCGAGATCAAGATAAAGATGCACACGTACCACAATAATGCAGTCTCATATCAGAAGATAATCGTCTTGTTTTGTTTTTGTTTTAATACAATAATATATTTGATTCGTTAAATAATATAAAGTTTGAAAATTTACAAGATGTGAATGAAGACATCGATCCGATGAAAAAGAAGAAGAGGAAAACGTCGGAAAAAATAAAGAAAGATGTAAATTTTACATAAGATGTTGCTTAACTCTCTCTCTCTGTCTCTCTTAAAATACCTACATATATCTTAAATAAAGTAAAAAAATTAAATTAAATATTTATTTTAAAAATTCTTTTTTTATGAATGAAACATACATAATTTTACATTATGCTCTAATGGAATGTATGAATGTGCACAGGGTGCTGCATCTAACCAAATAACTAAGCATAGGTACCGTTATATAAATTATTTGCTTTACTAATATAAATGCTGCGGATATAATCACTTTACCGATGGATGGATGTATGTACATAGATACATATCTTAATACAATGTACGGCCGCTGCATACACATCAAATGCATTTTTTTTCTTCTATGAATTAACCTGAATATTTATGTACGAGTATGTTGCGTATGCTTATGTATCTATATCTAAACAAGTAGATTTTCTTCGAGAGTTCAGGAATCCGAAATGTAAATATTATTTTATTTTGTAAATAAACTATTTTTTTATATCTTTTTAGTTTTTTGGACCACCAATTGAATACGTTGTGTGTATATGTATATCTGTTGGCTGGAATTTCATTCATGTTATAAAATACACTTAGGGTAATTATGTAATTTCAATTCCATATACGATCGGATATTATCACGAATGTTATAGATATTTGTTTTAGTGTGGAGTACATGAAAAATTTAATTAAATTGGAAGTAAAACGAGTAAAATTATAGTGGCCCCACGATGGGCGCCAATTAATTGTTCATTTCTTGATGTACAATTTCATGATGTTTCATTTCTTGATGTTTCATTTCTTGATGTACAATGCTTAAAATTATCTTGATAATAATTTGCTGAAGAAAGAACAATATACAATATTGCAAAATTATTTACACAATTCTAGAATCGTAGCATGAAATTCATAAATAAAATGCCCCATGATGGGTGCCAATTCTTAGCCGTTTTCAAATGCATTTAGAGGGGTCGATAAATCTAGTAAAGTTTGGATTTCCAAGCTCCCCGTTTGGACTAACAGCAACAGGCTTTCCAATGATCAATCAATCACAAACTGAAGATTTAACGAAGATCTAACAAACGTGGAGCATAATTTATTCTGCAAATAAGGATCATCAGGACCAGCCGAATATAAGCAGAACATACTTGGTAGAAAAATCACCAGAAGCATCAGATTCATCCAAGAAATCTGGAGAAACAGTCGACTAAATTCGGTTCAGTTTTGTAAACCTATTAAATTTAATTGTGTGAAAGGAACGAAAAATGTTATTAATCAAAAAGTGGAAGAAATAAGAAACCAAATTGGAACATTGGTACCGACTATAAATTAATGATTAATGGAAACGTCCTTAACTCTGTTACGGAAACAAGTTGCACGAAATTGTGCCCTTTGTGAAAACCAACCCAAAAGAAATGTCAAGTTTCAAAAATTGTATTAGAAGTAGAACGGGCTTTCGCCACTATACGCTCAAATTCTTTTTATGGAGTTTTTCTAATGCTTGCATATGATCTCGATTATACAAAAAACTCCACTAAAGTTGGGAATATTAAAATGAAAAGAAGAAAGCAACAAAAAATTGAAATTTATAAAAAAAATAGAGAAGAAACTGGACTAATAATTGATAAACTAAAACAATATTTTGGCAATAGTCACAATTTGGCAATGATGGACGATGGGAGCAATGCAAGGAGTTTTTTTGATGATCCAGAAATAACGGGAGTTCAACCACCTCACACTGCGACCTAAAAGATCTTTTGTACTTGGACCATGCTTAATCATCCGTCCAGTCAATATTCAGGCTCTTAATGAACCTGATAATACTGCCGGCCAGGCCGATAAGCGATACACACTACCTGGGCTCATTGTTCTCCCCCCTAGATGTTTACTATAGCATTTACTTCTGCGAAACTCGGTAGCATCGGAACCCAAGGACTTCCAGAGCGCAGTCTCACTCCCGCATATTCCTATACCATACCTCGTCTATCGTTTTGATTTTACTCTTACGAGTTGCTAGGAATGGAAAGTCGCCTGTAGGCCACCCAGCTTACTACAGGAAGGCTTAATAAAACTAGAGGGTGCCTGGTATCCAGAGTCCGCATACTTTGAACTGATTAAACTATCAGCCATTCATCCATCGGCATATGTGATGTTCCACTTTAGATTAGGGTATTTGTCAATGATTCCTCCTTTAGCGCCGTACTTTAGCCTGTGCTAAATCTCCACAATGAGCCAAATGTGCCAGCACGTACACTTGCGAATTGTGACCAGATTACTCGTTACACAATTTTACCCATATCACGCAGCTGCCTAATACATGACCGAAACAACTCACGTGATACACACCCTACTGAAAGGTTACGGAGCTGCTAGAATAATCTACTCAACTTTGGTCCCCCGCCCCTCCAAGAGACGCCAAACCATTAATATACATATATGGGGCATTCTCTGTCACTTCGGCCACCACCCCTGCACATTTTATTTTTTGAGATAAATAAACTTTTTTAGGCTTAAAACTTTGCTTAGAATGTCTACTTTTTAATGCCGTATGGCGTTTTTATAGCGTCCTTGAATTTTCAAAATGGCGGACCATATCTTCTAAGGAAGTTTTTAATTTTTAATAAAAATGATATAAAAACGTAATTTTAACTCTGTTAATTTACTCAAAAATGTTTTTGGTGTCATAGATTACACATTTTTTATTATTTCTTTATAATTCCAAAATGGCGGATCCAAGATGGCCGCCAAAATTGGCAAATTTTCGACGTTCATAAAGATCATTAGAAACATGTCTAAAATGTTTTAGGGGTCGCTGATCATGAATATGAGGTCAGAATTTTAATATTCAAGATGGCGGACATAATATGGTGGCCGAATATGGCCCAGAAAAGGCTAATTTTTGGACGCATTCATAGAACTCAATAAAAACTCGGTGTAGGGGGTTTACGGGGACGGTGATCATTAATTTAGGGTCAGAATTTGAAAATTCAGGACGGCGGACCCAAGATGGCCGCCATAAATGTCAACTTTTGAACGTTTATGAAAATCGATAAAAACATGATCTAGGGGCTTTCGGGGTCGCTGATCACGAATCTGAGGTCAAAATTTAAAAATTCTCTCAAAAGTACCTACCAGATTCTCGATAAAAAGTGTTATTTTTAGACATTTTTTGAAAAAATATCTGACACCAAAAACACTTTTTGAGTAAATTAACAGAGTTAAAATTACGTGTTTATATCATTTTTATTAAAAATTAAAGACTTCCTTAGCAGATATGGTCCGCCATTTCGAAAATTCAAGGACGCCATAAAAACGCCATACGGCATTAAAAAGTAGACATTCTAAGCCTAATTTTAAGCCCAAAAATGTGCAGGAGGGGTGGCCGATTTGACAGAGAATGCCCCATATGCTGGTTTGATTATTGAATTGGGCATTGAATTTGGAATTGATTTGAAGGTTAAGTTAGGGATCAATTTGCGGATTGAGCTGAAGTTGAGTTGGAGTTGCGTTGGGGTTGGATTAGGACGTAGTGAGTAGTTAACCAATTTTGTATATGATGGAACTTGCCTGTTTATCAACAGATTATTATGAAATTCGACCTGTGCGTTGGAAATGGGATTCTCATATGATTTTTGGATAAAGCTCTGGAATATGGCCAATTAGGATAGAACTTGGTTATTCCTTACCCTATTATGATAAATTTTGACATGTGCGTTGTAAATGGGATTCTAAAATGATTGTTGGATAAAGTTCTAGAATATGGTCAGCTACCCCGTTAGAAAGATCAGTCTAATTTTGTATGCTACTTTCGAAGTAAAGTTTTAGAATACGATTTTTCGTGTTAATTTGGATGCCTGTACCCTAGTTACTGAAGCTTTTGAACTGTTTGGATGTTGTTGTATAAGTAAATAAATGTTGGTTAAAATAGAAATCAATACTGTCAAAACTGGCACACCAGCTTTATGACACTGGTGAATGCTATCCCCATTGAAGACACCAAAGACTGAAGTTCTGATCACCTCGTGAGGTTTCTGCTCTTTATATTTTAACCAACTATCCTATAGTGCAAAATCTAAATATGAGTAAAGCAAAGACGCTAAATGAAATATTTCATTTGTGGTGTGAATTAATTTGTTTAAGAATTATAGGTAAGTATACTTAAATTATGGTGGCATTACTAATTAATTTACAGCGATTGTTATAATTTTTGACGAATATCGATGCAATTTCTCCTGTAAATTATTTATATATTTATATACCCATTTCAAATATACAAAACATTGAAGACGCCTGTATGCTAAGCGCATTCCATACGAAAACAAATTTTCTTTTGATTTTTCATTTATTTATTTAAAATTAAATTACACAGCGCTGCGCTATCTACTAGGTATATTACAACTCCTCTAGCATAATAATATCTTTTGTTTGTAACACTCGAATACATCGTATCAACCAACGTTTTCGTTTTTTTTTCTTCAGTCGCATTAGGTAAGAAACCATATTGCTTGCGGGAATTCAATTATTATAAATGATTTTGTAATGGGATGGATCATCGCGCGTGCATCAAAAAGAAAATTCGGAATTTTTGGTACTTTTATATAATAATGTACAGTATGTGTGGTGTTAGTTTTTTATGGTCATACCGCCCGCAATGTGATGAGACTATTGATATTCATCAATAAAATTTAAAATAAAAAACTCAAAAGGGAATTTTTTTACATCTGCACAGTATGTGTTACAGTGTAAAACATTGGAATGATAATAGAACTCGCGCTGTTTATTGTTTATTTGGTTTTATAAATCTAATTCATCTTATTTATTATGTGTACTTTCATCTTTTCATCAAATAATCATTAGGCTAACTATAATGTACATATAATATATTATTATACGGTGGAAATTTCTTTCAAGTAAAATTAATTTGTGTTCCTATCGGCCCGCAAAAGATATGTCCGGTTTATTTATATACCTACATATAAGCGGCACAGCAGCCAGCCACTATTAAAATCAGATTAAGTCAAAAATGCCGCCGCCTACATAGAATTATTTTACAAGATACATACCTATCTATGTAATATGTAATTTAGAAAATCTATTCCTGGAACGTTATGTATTTAATAAATACCGGGAACATCCGGCGATAAATTGTAAATCAAATTGTCACGTGCTGTATTATAATGTGCAGCACCATTTCCATAAATAGATTTAGTTTTCGGTTTTTTTTTTTTTAAATCTTCTATATTTACACACAGTTTTCTTCTTTTTAAGGAAGGAAAGCATACATTTTGTTCTGTATATGGGAATAAAAATTGATTCAAATAGAATTCCACAATTAAGATTCTAAATAAATAATAAAAAAAGTCAAGATGCTCAAAAAAAAATCCGGAAGTGAGACGAATTTTCGGAACAAATGCAGCCTACTTTAAATTGAATTTAAAGTGTTTCAACTGTGAGAAATGGGAATGATGAAAAATGGATTAGATATAGAAATATTTCTGACCCTTTCTAAGAAATAAAATTGTAAACCTAACTATTCATGATTTGAACATCATTATCTATAAATGTTATTTCTAATTAAAAAGGTCCAAATAAATCATTATCGCATTAGGTGATCAGAACTTCGGTCTTCAAAATTAGGTATACTCCCAAATCAATCCCAAACTGAATATCTTAAGTCAGTCTTCAGCTCAACTTCCAAAAACAATATTTGTGTAAAGTTTAATTGAAATCATTCAAGGCGTGTGAATTTGTTTAAATATCTTGCACATATACAGAAATTTGACATCCGCGATAGAAATGGGATCCTGAAAAGATTTTTGGATAAACTTAACATGGCCAAGTGGGATGGAACTTACCTATTTCCCAACTGATTATTATGAAATTTGGTATGTGCGTTGAAAATGGAATTCTAAAATGGTTTTTGGATGAAGATCTGGAATATGGCCAATTATGATGAAATTCAAGATTTGCGATGGAAAGGTAATTCTAAAATGATACTGCTAATTCCGAGACTCTACACTACCGTTAATAGTTTTAATTCTTCAGTGCGTGTCCGCTACACACTTCATTTTTTAAGCATGCTAAACTTATAGCTCTGATAGTAAATTAATACTTAGGAAACATACCCCAACGTTTAAAGTGAAGGATTATCGAGAAAAATTTCTAGGCGAACTTGAATATTATTTCGAAGATAATCTCGATCGTTAAACAATTGAAATAGACGTTTACGCCTCAAAGAAACTTCAATAGCTGCATGATTTACAGAAACCGCATCAGACAACAATTTAAAAGCCATATTGACATATTCCTCACAACCTCATCTAAAACTAATTATGTATTGTGTCACATTTCCTTCTATTAGTTGGAAACGTCAAAATTCATCATAATCGATTAAAAATACTTAAGGTATGCCCTAATTGACCATATTCCAGAATTAATTTATAAAATCATTTAGGAATGCAGTTTCCAACCCGTTTGTCGAATTTCCTCATAATCGGTTAAAAAATAGGGAAGTTCCATCATACTTAGCCATATTCCTGAATTGTATCTAAAAATTAGTTTAAAATTCCATTTCCAAGGCATATATCAAATTTCATAATAATCGGTTAAGGAATAGCCTAGTTCTATCATACTTGGTCATATTCCATAACTTTATCCAAAAAATATTTTAGAATCCCATTTCCAACAAACATGTCAAATTTTATAATAATCGGTTGGAAAATGCAAGTTAATCCCAATAAAAATTTTATAAAAAAAAATCACAAACCCTAATCCAACCCCAACTCAGCCCAAATTCAACCCGCTAACGGAATTCAACTTAACACTCAACTCAACCACAAACTCTACGCCAAACTCAATACTCAAACCAGATATATAAAAAATTGGTTAACTGCTCACTACATCCTAATTCAACCCCAACTCAACTAAAACTCAACTTCAACTCAACCCGCAAATTGGTTCCTAACTTAACCTTCAAATCAACTCCAAATCGTAAATATTTATATAACCAGGTGTTTTGAGTCAATTTGTATGGCAGTTACCCCACCCTCTTGACGTACAGTTTCCAAAAGCTTTTCAAATCCCCAACCTTGACCATAGAAACAGATTGGCGAAAAAATCCAAATCGGACAAATCGTTCTCGAGATACCATGGGTACAGACATCCAGACAGACGGACGGACATTTTTTTTTTTTGCTTTTTCAGACTCAGGGAATTTCAAAACGTCGAGAAAAGTGGTTTTAGACCAACAAAATGTTTGCTCATTTTCGATAGGATTTCAATACTTTGGTCATTTTAGACCGAAGTAAATTGTTCAAACAATTAACATTTATAGAGCTCTTCAAATTTTATTCGAAGCAGTCTTATTGTGTCATATTAATAGGTTGTTGTCTCCATAATTTGTGGAATGATTGATTTGAAATGGCCAAGTGGAACATGTTCAAGGTTGAGGTATCTTTTTAAATATTCCGCCATTTATATTTTTTGTACTAGAGTACTATATGTTATTTAACAGATGACAAGTACAAACATTTCGGTTAGTTAAAATGTATTGCTACACGAGTGAACAATATGTTCACACCCTGCTATTGCTGAAAGGATTACCGAATAGTATGTGCTATCTAGACGACATTCTAATAGCGGAAATAAATGTTCAAGATTGTTTTACCAACGTGAAGGCTGTTTTTCGACATCTTGAATGGTATATAATTGAAAAAAAATATTTTTCAGACATAATTTAGAATCCCTCGTTTACGTTGTTAGAGGAAACGGAATTTTACCAAACCCAATTAAGGTTGGAGCTATACGAAATGCACTAATACCAAAAAATCTTACACAGCTGAAAGCTTTTTTAGGGCTGGTTAACTTTTATAGGAATTTTATGCCGATGATGGCTTCTGAACTGGCATCGCTTTACAAGTTAACTCAAAAAATGTTGAGTTTAATTGTAATACTGCAACATTACATTCAATAAATGTAAACAAGGCATGACAAGCAATAATATTTTGTGTCACTACGACGCGTCAAACGAGCTACACTTGGCTTGTGATGCAAGTTCCTTTGGAGTTGGTGCTGTTTTAAGCCAACAAGTTAATGGAGTAGAACGACTGTAATTAACTGCAGCCGAAAAAAATTATTCACAGTTGGACCACATTGTTGACCTATCGTTTTTGGGGTGAGGAAGTTTAATAAATTTCTTTTTGGTTGTAATTTTATTTTAGTGACGGTCCATCAACCACTGGTGTCATTATATGATAACAAAAAGGGGGTTCCAATAACTCCTTGTGTAGACTTTAGAGATGGGATATTACATTGTCAGGCTATAACTATGTGATCAAGTACAAAATAGGGAAGGAAAGGAGTTGACTCTTCCAGATGCACTTTCTTGCTTACCGCGAGTTGATAAGTTTTGCGGAGACACTTATGTAAACTTAACCAATGCCTTTGCTGAGGTAGATGAAATTCCTCTATGTCATGAAGATATTGCCCGGGAAACAACAAAGGACGTTGTCTTGGTGAAAATTATGTCGAATGTTAAAAAAGGTTGGCCAAATTCAACTGATGACATACAATATGAAACCGTTTTTTAACAGAAAATTGAAACTGTCACACGAAAGTGAGTGACTAGTTTGGGGAAGCATAGTAGTAATTCCGCCATCTTTTAATAATATTGTTTTAATATTTCTACATGAAGATCATCCAGGAGTAGTACGAATGAAAATGTTAGCCAGATCACGTGGCCAAACATGGACGACGATGTGAAGAAAATTGTAGCAAGTTGTGACGCTTGTCAACGCTTCCAGAATGCAAATATTATTATTATAAATATTATTTGTATATTTGGGTTGCCCCTTAAATTAGTCACTGATAATGGACCACCTTTTGGAGCAGCTGAATTCATAAACTTTTGTCAGCGAAACGGGATTTCGTCTTTAAAAAGTTCACTATACGCATCACAAGCAAATGGACTTGCTGAACGGGCTGTACAAACGGTTAAGAAAAGTCTTCTTAAGTCTCTTGGATCCGAAATGAAGTGTTCTCATAATGAGCTTCATACTCACCTTAAAAGTTTTCTGTTGGCTTATAGAACCACGCCAAGTTCTATAACACTCGAGACACCATTAAACTTGTTGTTAAAGTTCGAACCAAGGACTAGACTTATGCAGCTTAGACCTGCGTTTGGATCAACCAATATTAAAGGTAAATATATTTCAAATAGTATTAAACTTTCAAAGTCATTTATAGAAAAGCATGAAGTTAACATGCGGATAATGAACTTTTACAACAGAAAATGGTATAGAAGAAATTAGAAATACCTAATTCGGAAAGATTTCTCAAATATCAAAATGTATTGCAGCCAAAGGAGGAAGCTGCAATCAGTATAACGCCTATACATCTGAAATTTCGAGACCGGGAACAAGGGTTTAGTCACCATCCGTAAGAAGACCTACGCGAGAACGAAGAGAACCAGAAAGATTAAAATATAGATTTATATCATAAAAAATCAATTTAATTATTGTAGTTTCTATAATTGAGGAAAGGGAAGTGTTATATACTTGAAAGTACACCCTGTACCCACAATATTTAAATCTGTGCATCAAATCATTTTTTTATAACACCCATCAGCAGCGGCTTAACTAGACACTCGCAGCTGCGGCAGGCCTATAATATTAGTTCAAAGTTAAGAATTAAGTAGATGTTAGCTCAGATTAACATCCCAATTACCGTAGTCGTATACTGTGTCACACCAAATAACAGTGAAGATTTAAAATTCGTTCTATAAATCATCATATTGCACTAATTTTTCAAGACTCAACTCATTTGAAAAGACTTTCTTTCACGATATATTTTCATGTGAGCAGTCTAGGATTTATAGAAGGAATATTACAATTTAGCGCGACACAGGATGCGAATACGATAATTGGGGTGTAAGCTTAACTTAGACCTTTTCCAACTTGTAAAAAGGGACATTTGTACATGCGCTGATGAGATGACAGAATAAAATTTCATAATCCTCATCGGTGGTGACATGTTGTAACATTACTTTCGATTCACTTTTGATAGAGTGTTGTCTCTTATATCAAGAAAAACCGGCCAAATATTGTGTCTTTGCAGCAAAAGGTGTTTATAGTACTCCCAGCGCACGCAAAACAAAGTATGACTAATATATCTCTGAAAAATGTACCTTAGATGCCTTAGTAAACCCTACCGAGTTAATTTTACAGAGTGTTAGTAATTTAATTTGGTTTGATGCCTTCACAACTGTTTTGCTAAGATCACACTCACAATCATGAACATTTTTGACAAAATAAGTAGATAAATTTAAAAATTAGAAACGACAAGCCTCACAAAAAATATAAATTACGTCGATAAAAAATCGATTGCTCATAGATATTATGTAAAATCGATTGCTCATAGATATTATGTTTGCTCGATATATTATACTCCTTTACGTGTGCTGCGCGATAAAGATTTCCAAATCAAGCTTCCACTTTGCGGGCAAAACTACGGTAAATGTGAGCCGATTTATCATTCATCAGCCTCTTTTAATAAAGTACGGTCGGCTTTTGACTTTAATCTATCTAGAGATGCATTTAAGAAATTGATGTCGAAGCATCTTTTAGATTTATACTTATTTCAATTACTTTACTTATTTCAATTCAACGCCATGCTATTAACCATCAAATAGCTGATGAAAAGTCTTCTCGCGAGGATGCATTTCTTCGCTTGGATTACACCATTGAAGCGAAATGCTGGTTACCTGCATTAGCATTTCGCTATACAAACGTATGCCACAAATTTACATAATTCAACCACTCTCAATAAAAATGACAACTAAAACGAAAATCATTCTTGCGAGGAGACATTCGGGAGCCGTCTGGTGGTTGATAGCTTAACGTGTAGCTTAATTTAGTTTAGTCGGAATTTTGGCCTCAAAATTCGACATGAGGCACACAGCAATTATATTCGTTTCTCCACTCTTCACAAAATTCCTCTTTCTGGAATCCATTCAGTTTTCGTATAAACGCCTTTTTCTCGATTTTTGTTCGGCAAAGGTTTTGTCTGGTGGTGACGTGGTGACCTAACTTTTTCAAAATGAGGTAATTCTCAGCCGATGATAAAGAAAAAGATATAACTGATTTTATTTTGTCATAACTGGATTCGTTATAAAACCATAACAATTAGGTGAGTTTTTCTAAAAGTTTACCGAGGGAATGATAGTAATGGCCCATCAACCAAAATCAAGAATCTGAAGCCAATATGCTTCCAATAAACAATCAATCTAGTAGCCAGATGAACTGCTGTGTACTACGAAATATTTTGGTTAATGCGACTCAGTTTAATATATTTTATGTGTACATGTATTTGTAATTTGTATTCCAATATTTATGTTTAGTAGTTCTAACCAAAATAAAATACTTTTCCTTTCAAATGTACGTAGTGTACTGCGTACCTACCCCGCACAAAACATCTTATTACTTACTCGGCACACATGCACATTAATTATGTATTTGTAGTCAAAAACACACTGACATAATGTATCCATATACATTTATACATACACAATTTATCAGTTTAGATTACAAATAAAAATAGAAAAAAAAAATAATAAAACAGAAGTGATGGCGCATATCGTTCATTGACCTCTCTGCGTATATACAATACACATGCACATATAACAAAATTTCAAACGCACACTGATGGAAATAAATAGAAAAAGAAAACTTTTGAAAATGTTTGTGTTGTGTCGTTGTTTAGATTTTTTTTCTTTTTAAATATTACGCATTTTTTTTATTTGTAGTTTATTTATTTATTTTTAGTTTGAATTTAAGTGTTTAATTCTATTTAAAAAAAAAAAAAAAAAAATTATTATTAATATTCTCTTCCGTCACATTGTGTCTTATCTCATAAATCATTTTTTTTATGATTTCTATTTGTCATAACATTAAGTTTTTTTTTTTTTTTGTATGTACATACTCATATGTAAAAGAGACCTTGTAATAATTGTAACTATATACCATATACGTACCATAGGAGTACGTCTGTATTTAATGAATTTCATAAAAAAAAATTCTTTCTCTAATAACGTTTCGTTTAAAATCGAATTCACCTGGTTTTGTTTAGAAAACAAAAATGTAAACGATGAGTGACGGCCGGATATACTAGAAGAGTATACAAAATGCACGAAAGATGGCGTATGTCACTGGGACTTGGACTAAAAAAAAAATGTTTTACAATGATTTGGGTGATTATGTACGTTGTAAACGAACACAGATTAGCCCGAGAAACTCTTACATACAGATGCAAATAGCATTTATTTATTTAACATCGAATCCAATATATACAATTGAACCCCTTGTACATTATTATATTTTGTTACACGATTAGACATGTTCCAATTGTAAATAATAGTTATACGCATAATTTTGTATATACTAAATTATTTTAGATTAACAGCATCAGATGACGTCAGAACACGGAAAATGCGTTCTTTTTATTTATTTATTGTTTTTTTTTTGTTTTTGTATTAATTATTTCTCCTTGGCAACTATTCTCAATATCATGATCAAGAGTGTATTGTACATATCACATTATGTATGTGTGAAAATAAATAAAAATCATTAAACTGCGGTAGGTTATGTTATTAGCTTAGTTATAACAAAAGATGTATTCATCGGTCGGAAGTATTTTGGACTATCTCAAGAAAAATTTTCATCGAGTTGAACGCTGTCAGACAATGAAAGAAATGAGGTCCAACTCTGCAGCAGAAAATATTCATCTTTTGAAGAATGTATACAGAACAACGAATGTTCTTGAAGAGTTGTTTATTTAGAGCTTTCGGTTGTGGTAAAATCGATGTTTAATGGAATATTTGCCAAGTAGTTGTGTACCAAAATATGTAGATGCTTCTTCAACAATTATCGAATTTTACCGATAAATTTTAAATTGACTACGTTTCTGTAAAATCTTCTGCCTAAGAAAAAAAATTCTTACTAAAGAAAACACTGATAACAGAAGGGGTTTGGAACGTTATTCCGAAAAAAATCCCGGTAGTTTTTTTTTTTAAATCGGTAAAATATTTTTGAAAGATTATCTTAATACTTTCGCTGCCACATGTGCACCCGCACATCATGCATTTTGTACTTGTACCAAGCCACTGTAGCATGAGCTCCAGCACATCATGTAGTTTTTCTCTCCCTACACACCGTAGTGCACCGGGTCATCATGCATTTTTTAATTTTTTATATTTTTTTTTTCTTGTTTTATGTTTTAGCATTCTTGAAATTATTATATTAGATCAAATTCTCATTAAAAAATACGTAATAGTTAATTTGTTATTAAACTTTTGCAACCGTAACTCATTGGCCTATAGATAATATGTTATTTTGTCGCAGGCCATTGAGTTACCGGTAAGTCATAATGATAGGGTAAGTCGTTTATTATTTATGTAATTTGGGGATTCACCAAATATACTTTTTGTCATATATTTGAGATTGAGTGCAGTTGCAAACAAATTTATAAAGTATAGCGATGCCCCTTATAGGTATTATAATTTAGTTGATTTGCTATCTCAGCCAAAAATTACCAGACGACATATTCCAAACGAAACATATTTCATATAAAATGAAAAATTGTCAAAACAACCTATAAACCGGTATTTCCATGAAATGATTTTAAGGCTGGATACAAGCTCATTTTTACAGGAACAAATTAAGCGATTTTCCTATCGTAATTCCTGCTTACGATAGGAATTACACGTTAAGTTTCATGAGAGGAGCATGTCACAAGTGATATCTTGTGTAATATTGTTACGTTTTTGCCTTGACAATCAAGGTTCGTGTCACTGGATTGTGAATAAAACACAACACTTCAATTTATCACAAACGATTTTATTTCTTGATTATAAAAATTATTCCACCACAATTGATTAACGATAATTCACAATACCACTTATAATTTTTCCACAATTCTATTGTTCACTTAAAACTATTACAGTCAAACTTGGATATAAAAAATCGGGATATAACGAAAGCCTTGTTATAAGGAACTTATATAAAATCCCAAACTTCGATAAATACGTCGAACTTGGTTATAACGAACCTCAATGCACTAACGTATGAGGAATAAAATATGGACAAACAAAAAAAAGTAAAAAAAAAATTATTTACTAATCAAATGATTTTAATCCATCATTTATTTAAAACTTTAATTCTTAGATAAAATTTACAGAAAAATTTGCGCTCCATATCGATTCGCTTTCCTGATCCTTTCTGGCGCTCTTTTCATTGCCGCCTGCGTTCCTGATGTATCAATCTTCTTTAAATCTCTTTTTATCTTTCTAATCAGACATTCAACATTTTTGGCACGATATCCATTGCTGTATACCATTCTCTTCAGATTTGCCCAAAAAGTTTCAATGGGCCTTAGTTGTGGAACATTTGGTGGGTTATAGTCTTTAGGTATAAATTCGATTCTGCGTTGACGTAAATCAGATAACGTTGCGTTGGCATAATGTGAGGATGCCAAATCAGGCCAAAAAATCGTTTTATCATTTTTATGATATTTATTTATAAATTTCTGAAGCACAGGTAAACATTTGTTTGTGTATGTTTGCGCATTAACCGCCAAACCACTTTTGAAAAATACTGGGTCACTGACACCTCGTTCGCTAATAGCCACCCACAACATAACTTTACCTGGAAACTTGGTCTTATGAATAAACTTCTCCTTTTCTGGTGCATTGTGATCGGGAGACTCGTAGTAGTATTTTGGCTGCCATTCATTACCTTACCTTCAAAAGTGAAATAACTTTCATCATCCATCACACATTTATAAGCTGAAGAAGCAGCGAAATATGTTTGGGAAAGCACTCTTAATCTAGATTTGATTGTAGCTAATTGTTTGTCTGTAGTTGCTGGTGCCGATTTTTTGGGTTTGCGTTGAATATTCATACTTTGTAAATATTTCTTGATAGTTTTTGGGGCAACTTGATATTTTTTACCCAGTTTTCTGTACGATTTTGCAGTTCGACCCACTGTTTCACCTTTCAATTTCATTCGAACTTTGCTACCTTGTAGTTGACATTTTTTACCAGAGTCGGGTTTTCTTTCCACAGGTTCATTATTCTCAAACAGTTTAATTGTTTTGTAGATAAAGAATTTTTTGAATCCAAGATCCTTGAAGTAGTGAAAAATCTCGTTTTTTTTTTTGTCTGGATTTTCCTGACAAAATTTACAAATTAATTTACGACGATCTACTTGTAACAACGACATTTTTGTAACTAATCGTAAAATGACGCAGTTGTAATGTATTTTTTTATAAAATATACGGGAACCACCTTATTTAAAAACAAGGAAATTTTTATTTTTGGTTGTACAATACAAATACAAATACATTTTACATTTGTCCATATTTCATTCCTCATACGTTATAAATGTTGTTCGTTATAAGGAAGAAACGTTAGATCAAGAGATCAATTTACCTACATTTGTATGTATTGTACATATTTCTCGAAGCTTGGGATTTTATATAAGTTCCTTATAATAAGACTTTCGTTATTACACGAGTCTGTATATCCAAGCTTATATGCAAATGTAGGTAAATTGATCTCTTGATATAACGTTTCTTCCTTAAAACGAACAAAATGTTTAGTCCCTTGGGGTTCGTTATAACCAAGTTCGACTGATTTCACACTAAACCAATTTTAAATTTCCTTTTTAATCTTCAGTTATCGCTTACCAAAAACTTTATGTTCTAATTCGAATTCGTTCGAATTGTTCCGGTGAAAATAGTCTAGAGACATTTAGAACAGTTTTATCATGGAAAATTCCATTGTAGTACAGTAAATTTGTGCTATTAATAACTTATTCTAATCCTCCCTAGCTGTCATCGAAGAATAGAATAAGTTAGTAATAGCACAAATTTGCTGTACTACAATGGAATTTTCCGTGATAAAACTGTCCTAAATGTGTCTAGACTGTTTTGGTTTAAGTATTTAAGGAGTAAACGAATTCGAATTAGAACATTAGTTTTAGGTAAGCGATAAAGTCAAGATTAAAAAGGATTAAAAAGTGATTTAAAAAGTGTTTTAGTGTGAAATAAAAGTTATAAATGAATACATAGTAGAATTTTGCAAAATAACAAAACGTGATTTTGCGAATTATCATTAATCAATTATGTTGGAATAATTTTTGTAATCAAGAAATAAAGTCGTATGTGATAAATTGAAGTTTTGTGTTTTATTCACAATCCAGTGATACGAACCTTTATTGACAAGGCAAAAACGTATAATACAACAATAAAACTGTTATACACCATTATGTACATTGAACTATATTTGAATAAACTTCAGTATCAACTCAAACGACAAGCTTATTTTTATACAGGGTGTAATATAAAATTTAAGAGGTCGGTCGTTGACGCTCGAAGAAGAAGGACGTGTTTTTGTCGTCTTCTTCGAGAAAATTTTAATTTAATTAATTTTTAGTTTATTTATTTTCTAATGTAGTGTAAAGTGTTTAAATATATAATTTATATATAATTTATTTTAATTTAAGTTATTTAAGTAAAAGTGTGTGCATAAGAATAGTGAAAATTTAAATATGGATAGAATGCAATCCATCGGGATGCATTCAACAGGCATTGTTTTATATTTTTATTTTTATTTTCATATTTATAGCGAAACAAGTCAAATTTTGGCTTTCTCGCTTAATAATGCATGTCTTAAATTTGTGTAGTTGGGGCATAAAATTCGAATGGTCAAATACATTATCTCGTATTTAAATTTAATTAAAATCGAATAAATAAATTTACGCATTAAATTTCTGTTTCTGTACATGAATATACAGGTTTTCGGTTTGTCTCTTTCCTCTTACGAGATTATGTATGTGTTGTATTTTTTGTTTTATGTGGAAACGACACAAACACATATATTCTTTATTTTATACATACATAAAAAGAATATAATTTCTATTATATAATTTCTATCAAGACAACATTGGTTCTATAGTGTTCGATTGTTGATATTTGCTTCTGAATTGTATTCACAGTCGTGTATGTGTAGTGTACGAGGTTATTTTCGGAAATATATACAGTAATATATAATATAGTGAAGCCTATTATATATGTATATAATATAGAGAAGGCATGTACCAAAACACACTATGTACACATCGATACTTTCCCTGCTGCGCACGTGAAGGATTATATGAAAACGTTTCTTTTCTCTATGTGCGTTGGTGGTTTTAGTTTTGTACTGTAATACGATTTTATTATTTTTACTTGGCGTTGTTGTATTCTTTGTGTTTATAGTGATCTTTATATATGTACAGTGAACTACACAACGCAAAATTTTCATGTATTCAATTCAAATAAGATTCTTATACTACGTATAATCGAGTAATTTTGAGTTGAATTGGAAATTTAATTAGAATTAAAAGTTTCTTGTGTTCGATTCTAATGGGATTTGTTTACTTTGTATTATCGAGTAAATTTGAGTTGAACCAGAAACTATCGTATGTAATACAGTGAGGTCTCCTTATAGTGAATACTGATTTAAGGAAATTGTAATTTCGCAAGGAAATTTTATTCGCCAAAGTGATAAGTGTTTATGTGAAAATATATGGTTAATAAGGAAATAAAATAATAAAACTTTGCATATGTAAATACACAACTAAATTAAATTATTAAATAATTAAATACATTTCTCCGGTCCCTTTGGCTGCGCTGTTTCGAGATTTCACTGTTCATATAAAAAATTTTGTTTATTTAAGCATGATTATTTTTAATACGGGGTAGTTAATTTTACTGAACTGCACGGAATCCCTAAACTGAATTCATACTTTAGAAACTAATTAGTTCTTATAACTTTAATTTTGGGTACTGGTGATATTAATTGTAATTCATTCCAGAAAAGTCATCACAGATGAAACTTCTATACTTTAAGTGGCAGGTTCACGAAAATGGTTCATTTATAATAGTAGTTTTGAGTTAAACTGTAGTTTTTTGGATCGGATTGGTGAAATTGGGATTCCGGGAAGGACTGGCACCCTATTGATTTTGTTTATCAGTTATTTTTGTTAATATGTGAATAGTATCTAAAGGAGTTCCTTTTTTAGTTCACTGATTAATAAGTTAATTTTCAGAATTTAACTCAGTTCCAGAATTAATCATTATTAGAGGGATTAAAATTAATCCTTTCTAATAAAGAAGCTAATTTCAAGTATAGATTATAGTTCAGAATTAGTAATTATTAGGGATTAAATTTATCCCGTGTTTCAGAATTAAATTCCAGCTTAAATCAACCTTCCAGGATCAACAAGGAGTGAAGAAGCTGAAATTAAAAATTGTGTTAATTTTGTAAGCTGATGAAATTAATTAATTGTTAAAATTTGTAGGGGTGCCAACTAGAGGATTTTTTAAATTATTTATTGAATTATTTAAGTGGCTTAGGCTAGGATTGATGCGGATGTAATTTTAAGTATACTTAAATTAATAAAATCTTAGGTGTTTAGAGGGGTTTATTTTAAGTATACTGATGAATAATTTAATTTGTTTCAGAATTTAAGATTGCTCCAGAATTAATCATTCTTAAAGGGATTAAATTTAATCCTAATTTTCAGTAACAAAGGTATAGCCGGACTCAACGCTCCAGGAACAACAAGCAGTTAACAATCATGTAGTTTAGAAATTGTGTTGTCTTGTGTTGTCTTATTTACTAACTATCAACCGCCATGGTGTCTGGAACCGGGTTGAGTCTCTGTTACTAACATACCTTTCCTTTCCCTCGATTTTGTTATTCGTAAGAGGGTGTACGGTGGACCCGGCGTATCCGGGAAACTTGCCTTAGGCTTGGTCGTACACACTAAATCAATTAAATCAAGGGTGTAATATAAAATTTAAATTTTGTATAAATTCCAAATTTAAAGTGTCACGTTTGGAAATTGGTTCAATGAAAGTGAATAGCCCTAGAAAAATTAACAAGGCAAATATCACGTGGGGAGCCCAGGAAAATTCGTTTCAAATGAAAGGCTCGTAGAAAATTTAAAAATTTATTTAAATTGAACCTTTGAAGTGTCATACATGAAAGTGGTTCAATTAGTCCCCGTCAGCAGTTATACCTAGAAAAATTATCATTTTAAGTTTCATGTGGGGAGCCCGAAAAATTCATTTGAATAAAAACTATACGTAATTTGAAAATTTGTATAAACTTAACGTTTAAAGTGTCATGCTTGTAAATTGTTTTAATTAGTGTGCCTAGCCAACAGTTATCCCTAGAAAATTATCAGGTCTAGTTTCATTTCAATTCAACCTCTATAAAGTGCCATGTCTGGAAAGTTCATTAAGAGTGTCTTGCCAATAGTTATACCTAGAAAAATTATCAGGGTAAATTTCTTGTGGTGAGTTGACTTTTATCAATATTTTTAAGTGACAAAACTTGCCTCCAGTTCCTCGTGGAAAACTGTGAAAAATTCGCGAAACACAAAAAAATTTTAAAATTTCTATAAAATCAGTCGAATTTTTGAATTTCGAACTTGATAGAGTGTTATGTCTGAAGATGAATTGGATTGATGTGACTTGTCAATGCAATTCATCATCCTGCGATAGGTACAGGAAAAAAATTAGTATAAGTTTCCAGTGGAAAATCTGGGAAAATTCGATTTTCCAAAAATCATCAGAAAATTTGTATAAAATTAGCCTCTAAGTGTTATGTCTGGAGATGGATTGTATTGATGTGACTTGCCAATAGCTAAAGCAGGAAAAAATTCAGTTCAAGTTTCCTGTTAGAAATCTGGGAATTTTCGATTTTCCAGAGGCTGATTTTATGAACGTATTTTATGTTACGACTCATCTTCAGATATACACTCTATACACACTCTATAAAAATTATTTTTATTTAAAAAATTAAAAATTATTGCAAAGGCTTCAATATTTAGTTAAAGAAACTGTTTAACGGTGTTAAGCATTTACCCAATTTGCTATCGTCTTATAGGCGAGTATTACACCATTGCTTTTGACCGTTAAGGTTTAAATATAAAATTATTTTGAATAATTAACAACGGTCTCAATAGCGCCATCTAACATTTCACCGATGAACTATACATGGAAGTACTATAAGAATTTACTGTAAAAATGTTAGAAGTAAATGTTGCAAGCTTGCACTCATATGAATATTAAAGGGTGATTTGTCAGTTTTTTGTGCTCACAAAAGGTATTTTATAATTCTCTTCTTTTTGATTCTATGACCGACTAAAATATTTTAGAAAGATTATGTTGTTACGTCCTTCATGTTCTGTCAAATAATTAGGCCAATCCGATACCTCCCTCTGTTTCTATAACGGAATATGTAGTTAGTATAAGAGCACAAAACGTAACGATATATTTCTTCATAAAGTTATACCAAACCTTCTCATTATGTTTTTTGTCATTATTTATCAACTCTTTTGTTGCCTTCAAATGTTGAAAAATCAAAAATTAAATATTTTTTTTCTAAAGTCTACAACTGCATGCATTGCTACGCTACACTTCCTCGTTTCTTAGCTCTTTGCTTACAAACTTTGTTGGGGGTAATATTTTTGTTGTGTGGATATCAACAAAAAAAATGTGGTGGACAAATTGCAACTCACCAACATAAACAAAAAAACTAATCAAAATAGTTAACATTTTATTCATCTAGTTTGCTTACAATGTGTATATAATGCCTGTATTCCATGAGAAAAATTGACTCACAGTCAAAAAAAAACAAAAAGAGAAAAATAATCTGATGCTCCATATAAGAGACAAAGACAATGCTTTTTTGTTTTGTTTTTTATTTAAAAAAAAAAACAAAAAAAAACGTTGTCTTTGTCTCTTATATGGAACATCAGATTATTTTTCTCTTTTCGTTTTTTTTGACTGTGAGTCAATTTTCCTTATGGAATACAGGCATAACAGATAAATAACGACAGTTAGTGCAAATAACAACAGCAAATGCATGCAGCTGTAGATTCAGTCATTAGTTTCGAGATTTAGGGCCGATTGTATGAACACCGCTAAATGAAAAGAAAAACCGAGAGTAATGAATGATTAATCACTACTCAAGGGTTTTACTTTTCGTCGATTGTATGAACGATGCTAAATAAAAATTTAGCCTCTCTTTTATTGCAGTTTTATAGCAGTTTTTTGTATGACTGGCAATACTTTTTCTATGACGTTTATTTCGTTGATGTTTATTAAAATTTTTTGTTGGTTATTTAGAGGAGAATAAAATTTCAATTTCCGAATTTGACATTTTCTTCCTTGTTGAGTCCATTTGTCTCGCTTGTATGATATACCACATTTGAAATGTTAAAAAAAAAATAAAAATTGTTTAGTCTCTGATTCAGTCAGAGGATAAAACGGATGGTAAAAAAATCATCGATTAATTTTCTGATTTAGCATCGTTCATACAATGCAAACTACGCTAAATCAGAGGATTAATCATTTATCCTCGTTCATGCAATCGGGCCATAGTCTAGTGTTGAGTCAGTGTTGTGAATCAAAAGTTTTAAATAATTTAAGAAAATTAATATTATGATGGCACAGTTCTCAAGTGAGAGATGGTAATGCATCACGAGCTCGCAATGAATATCAACGCAGATTTCCAACACATCGTATTCCTGACGCAAGAGAATTTACAAATATTCATAGAAGACTGCGAGAGATCGTAACAAGATCAAATATCCAGACGGAGACCCCATTCAGTCTCACCAAATCATTTGGATGTCGAAGAAGAAATAATTCCTAATGCAACAGCATATCCTTCTATTAGCATAAGGAGGCTCGCTTTACAATTGAACGTCTCTCGCTATCGAATTCATCAAGTATTGCACAAGGAGAATCTTCATCCATACCATACAAATCCCGTTCAAGTACCATTATAGATAGACCACAATAAAAGTTTGGAGTTTTGTAATTGGTTGATGTAAAGGAATTTAGACAATGCTAGTTTTGTGAAACGAATTTTGTAGACGGATGAATCTCAATTCACAAGAGATGGCATGACAAAATTTCACAATCTAAACAAGTGGGCTGCTGAAAATTCTCATTCAAAAAAGCAAACATCATTTCAGCACCGATTCAGTGTAAACGTATGGGCTGGTTTAATTGGTGATCGAACCATTCATGTTACCATCGATATTAAATAGTGAATGCTATTTACAATTTTTATAAACCGATTTACCGACATACAACAGCCGCTTACTTGCATAAATTTGCAATGTACTAATCGTCCGGTATTCGTATTGATGTGCGGGTACAAATGAAGTAAAATGTTTTGCCGAACAATTTAAGCTAGCTGAGATGGGATTGGCTCCAAAATTATTTTGGTAACTGGGCATTCATTAATATCCATAGATTCTATGGATTCTCTTTTTTTCAATCGTTTCAAGTATGTCAGTTCTACAAATTCTATAAACTAAAGTTTGACTTATTTTTAAAATTCCGTAATTTCTAGAAATTCTTTAAATTCTACAAATTTTAAAAGTTCAATAAATTCGATAGATTTTAATATTTCTATAAATTCTTTAATTTATAAATTTAATAAATAATAAATTCTATGCATTAGAATGTAATTCGATAAAGCCTAAAACTTTAGTAAGTTTTCTAAAATCTATAAATTCTGTAAACACGATAGATTCTATAAATTTTAATAAATCTTCAAGCTCTATAAATTTTATAAATTTTATAAATCCTTTAAATTTTGTAGATTCTATAAATATTCCACAAAATAAAATTATTTTTTCAATTTTTTTATTCCTTAATTTCTATAAATACTATAAATTTTATAAATTCTTTGAATTCTGCAAATTTTATAAATTCGATAAATTCCATAAATTTTAATAATTTTACAATTCTTTAAATTCTGTAAATTCCATAATTTCTATAAATTTTTAATTTGTCTCAATCAGAAAAAAACGATTTCGGCGTTGGAAGGGAACTTGTTGGAATTTGTTTTTTTTTTAAATGTTCACTTGTAAACGATTGTTGCCATCACTTCACAAGACCTATTTATATTTCAAAAAGCTCCTTTCCACCTCCACATACGTTAAAATCCTGGACACAAGTTTACTTTCATATGTATTTACATAAAAATCCGGAGTCTCTAGTGGAGTGTATAAGTAACGGGGAACCAATTTGTAATATCCAAGACAATTTTTATAATTTTAAAACAACATCGTAAAGCTGGACTTCAAACCATAATCTCCCGAAAGAAAACATTAATTTGATAAAAATTAAAGTCATGTGCATGAATCCTTATCAAATTGCTGTGCTTTGTAGCAATTTGATGAGGATTTTAAAACTATATTCATTACAATAGGGATCGGCTCTACTAGTCCCAATCCCAACGAAAGACCAAAGCGTGGCCGAAAAAAAAATATTTTTGGATTTGATGTAGGTACAAATTTAGAAATAATTTTAGCATTGAAGACAGGCAATAGAAAAAGCGATATAATTGTGGGTGGTATCCTATAGTCTAGTTCAAATCATGTTAACGTTATTACACGAATAGTAAGTATAAGTTTTTTTTTCCATTTAGAAGAAGTTGTCGGTGTTGTTCTAAGTTTATTGTTGTTAAAATAATACAACGTACAGATGCTTAGTCGCCATAAAACAGTTAAAATATTTATTTTCATATTTTGTTTCAATAAAAGTGATTGTATCGGAAAATGGTCCATCATATAATTCGCAAGAGTTTATAAAATTTGGTCAAGTAACTTGTAGGAAAGTTCTAAAAAGAATTTTAGAACATCGAATATGAGAGTATTTTTATGTTGTTATACTACAGAACTACTCCAAGTACGCCAAGGTCTAAGTCATATACAGTTATGGTTTTTAAAATCTCCAAAAGTCATTGAACAAAAAAGATATTATTTTAAAAACAAACATCTTTAATATCTGGGGAGAAAGTTATGCAAAAAAATAATCTTAAAAGTGATATTAAATGGATTCCAGCCAAAGCTTGGGGAAATAAGTTCGGTGGTATAGCAAATAAAGGCTAGCAGTAGCACTAACTGTGCATTTGCAGAAGTCTACTTTAAATAAACAATTCCATTTGACAGTTGATTTTGTCTTGGCAAGGATTTATCGGATTTTTCGAAATTATTTCAGATTTCGATCCTTGGTATTAAGTTGCGCGATGACAGGCTTATGCATGGTTTCAAAATTTTCGAGATTATTCGAGGATTTTCCGGATTATTTGAAATTTTAGATAATTTTCGAAATTCGAGCATTCTCTTTGTCATATTCAATATTTTCCATAATTTTCAAAAATTGTTCGTTTCAATACGTTTCAGCTTTTAGAAACTAAATAACAGGTCTACCAGCATTTTCGAAATGGCATTGACGTGATGCTATGCAAGCTTGTGTACTATTCGAGATTTTCGAGATTAATCGAGAATTTTCCGGATTAATTGAAATTTTTGGTAATTTTCGAAATTGGAAGAAGCAGTTTATCACACAAATCGTAAACCACAACCCCAAGAATAAGCAGAGCCATATTAGGTTTAGGTATATAGGTTAAAATCCAAAGTTGGGTAAAGAACATAATTTTGCCAATCCAAATTGATCGTTTTCCCTTTTTTTCCTTTTTTATTGAATTCAAATTACTGTTATGTGAAAATCTTGGGAATGGATGCGAACTAAACAAAAAAATAAAAATAAAATGTCGAGCAATATGAGGAATAGTGAGTGATTTTTTTGTTTTTTGTCGGAGTGTGTGTATGTGTACCGATATACTTGATTGTTAAGGGTTAGGCATATATGTAGAGCCGGTACACCTCATCTATTATATTGTTCTATTTTGAAAGGATCGTTTTTTATGAGTGCGTGCGAGTGTGTATGTCAGTTTCATGGGTAAGAAAGAATTGTGTGTATACACATTTTTTTTGTCGGTTGAGAATAAAATTTATATAAATAAGGATGTTGGTTTTTGTTGTTGTTTTTTTTTTATTTGTTATTATGGAAATTACAATTGAAAATCAGTAAACTGGGTATTACATGCTTTATTGAAAACAAGTAATTTTCTAGTTTTGGTTTTTGCCGGGATATTAGATTTATTTTATTAACGAACTTTTTTTTTATGTTTGTGTATATGAGATTGTAGACTGTGGTTTTTTTTTTTGCGGGACACTTAGAATTTTATTGTTGGTTTATTATATGTACATGCTTTGGACCAGCTTAAGGTTTATTGTTTTGATATATTATGTGTACTGGACGTTTTTGATCTTGAGAATAAATTTATGCAGAATAAACGGTCTTTTTGTTTTGTTCGCATGTAAGCAAACGTTTATTATAGGAGATGAGAAATGTGACTTGACGTCTCTAAAGATGGAAATATTTATAAGAAGTTTAACTTGTGTATCCTGTGTACAACACTAAATTGGGTTGATTGTGAACAACTTTATGTTTTAATATTTATGTGATATTTTAAAATTTGCATATTAGTTATATCGGTTTTTCAGTATTATTTTGGTGAGATAAAAATGGAATTTTATTGTTTTTCTATATATTGAAATGGGAAAAAAAAAACGTTGAACCATTGAAAATCTGGATTTTATTGTTATAGATTTTCTATAGAATATGCCATCTGGAAAATTATGCAAGTTTGGAAGGTAATAGATAAGTTAACTGGATTTTCACCATTTTTATTTGTTGCGGAGATGACTGGCAAAAATTTCAAAAATCTTGTTTAACTGGCATAATTTTTAATAATTAATTTTTACGAGTAACACGTCTCACAAATTTCCTTTGTGTTTGCCGCGATAACGGTTTTTAATTAAAGCTTTAAATAGTTTTCTATAAAAGGTTTTGCTTTCAACCTTCCTCAATAAATTCTAGTATCCATAAATAATAAGGAATCAAACTGGAAGTACCAAAAATTGGCAGCCATAAGAAGGGCGAGAAAGAATTATTCCCTGCAGCATGGATGTTGGTAGTAAAATGAGACTTGAGTGTTGCACTAGTGAACATGCATGTTTATAATCAAATATTTTATTAAAATAAAAAGAAGCAATTATAAAAATTGCTGTTTTATAGTATAGGTATACATCACATCGAAACTCTCAACCAGGTTTTAGTTCTAAAAACGACAAAATGTCGCACTCTGGTGAAAAGTAGTAAAGTAGTAATGATTATTCTTTCTGTTGAGACCACCATGCCAACCTATTTCTAGATTCAGATATACATATGTAGGTATAGAGATAAAATAGCTGAATATTAATAATTTGTAATACATTTCAGTTTCGCTATTCACATAAAGGAACAAAGAGGCTGTGTTTGTGTAAGGTTGCTTGTATATGTTTCAATTTCTGTATATTTTCTCAGTATCTCGTTGTTAATCGATACACGTTTTATAGGGTTGAGTAAGAGTTATTTCTCAGAAACATCTAATTAAATTAAAACGCCCAAAAAACGTTTAAAAGTCAATTTATATGTATTGACGGAGAAAATTCTACATCTGCTTATCTTTAGTTTAATAATTGTACATCAGTGCTGACAGCTGACCAACCTCTGCTTAGATTTAAATTCATGGTTTAAACAAAAAATTTCGAAATTTTTTATTTATTTCAAACAAAAAATATATTCATGAATATTGATTTGAGCGTAGTCCTTATCGCGGGTAAAACATGGTTAGGACCAGCTTTATCAACACTGAAAACAATTTTGATGCGCATTTTTGGTATACCTTCATTCAGCTCGTTCATCGAAGTATTGCCTGTTTTGTATTCTTACGAAAATTGTACCCTACATAATTGCAAGACACACATTTTCGGTAACCAAACAAATTGTAGGATATTTAATTCAGTTTAGATCTGATAAGCTTATGATTAAGAAATTAATGACGCACGAAAATTCAAATTAAAGTAAAAATTTCGTAATATTTTTCAAAACTCTATTACATAAATCGTTGAGATTATGGGAAAAGCTTTTTGGCAATAACTCTGTGATTGCGGAAAATAACCATAGAGTAGCAGAACGTTTTTAATAATTTTTACAACCCTACTTACCCTTTTCAACCCTTTTTGTTTTTATAAAAGGAATTATTTAGGAAAGCTTGACCTATATTCACTTCATGGAAATATTCACTTTAATCCTTACAACTAATTCCAATTTTTACAGTTTAACACTTTCGTTTGCTGTATACCCTTATGCTTTTCAATTTGTGTAGCTACACTTTCCATGAAAAATTGCATACCGGACCGGTGTGAAGTATTTAACGTTAACAGAAAAGTGTAGCTACACAAATTAACAGAAAAGTGATATTTACACAAAAATGTGGAAAATCCAAAAGTTTTATTGTAATTATCATTATCTTTCTACTCGTATAAAATAAATGACAGAAAATAAGTAAATTTAAAAAGATATTTGATTGTTTAAATTTAATTTGTGAAAAAACAATACTTAAAGGCAGTTCGACCCAAAATCTTTACAGACCGGAATCGATATGATGAAACACTAACGCCCGATCAGAACAAAACAGCAATTCGTCAGTTAAATAATATGTCCTCTCTTTCTTCTTTTATGAAATTGCAATTTGTTTCATAATTCAAAATCAATGCTGTCTGGATCATAATTCTTTTTTACATGAAAATTTTAAAGGGAGAATTAAATATTTGACTTTTCAATATCGCTCCAATTAATATTTAATTCTCCAGTTACAATGCTTATGTAAAAAAGAAATATAATCAGGATAGCATTGATTTTTACTTTTGAAACAAGTTGCAATTTCATAAAGACGAAAGAGACGAAACATTATTTAACTGAAGAATTGCTGTTTGTTTTTGCTGCTTTTTTTTTATGTTCCCATATTGTGACTATATGGTATATAAAAAGGATAAATAAGGCTTCCTTAATATGTTTGTGATATTTAAAAAAACTGGAAAGGGCTCTGGTGACAAATTTTTGAAAATTATCAATTTCATAGAAAACGATGGACGGAAGCGCTGTTACACTATGCGTGTTCGTAGTAGAACCAACATCAATCGTTTTTTATCAAATTGATAATTTGTCACCAGAGCCGAACCCAGTTTTTTTAAATATCACAAACATATTAGAAAAATCTTATGTATCCTCTTTTTATTCTATATAGTCACAATATGGGAATATCTCTGAGGTTCGTGTTAATTGTTATAATGCTTCATCAAATCGAATCTTGTCTGTAAAGATTTTTGGTCTAACTATCTTAACCCTCCGTGTGTACACTGAGTCTTTGAAGAAACAAGACACTATATTTTTTTGAAAACTCACAGTCTAGGCTACAAAAGCCTATAACCGTATTTTTTTAAATATTTTTTTAGTGTACATAGTTACGAATTTTGTAACACAATGCGATTTTATCCCCTTTTTCGAATATTCTTCAATTTTTATTACCAACGGGTTTAAACTTTGGATTTTCGCCACTTCTGTACTATATAGTAGACACTTCAAGAAGTAACCCTTTTTTCAGATTTTTTGAAAGCTTAGAAAACTTAGAAAACCCAACTGTTCTCTAAAACACTCAGTGTACACACCGTGTCTCAAAAAATATAGTATACACACGTAGGGTTAAAGTAGTATTTTTACAAATTAAATTTAAACAATTAAATCTATTTAAATTTACTTCTTTTCTGTTATTTATTTTATGGGAATAAAAATATAACGATATTTACATTAAAACTTTTAGATTTTCCACTTTTTTGTGTAAATGCCACTTTTTTGTTAATTTGTGTAGCTACACTTTTCTGTTAACGTTAAGTACTTCACACCGGTGCATACCGGTTCACAAAGTTTAGAATTAAAATTCTGATTAGCACTTATGCCCAGTTTCACAAAAAAATAACCAATCTATAGTTAAATTATATTTCCTCCCTTTCTTCTTTTATGAAATTGCGTTTTGTTTCACAATAAAAATTCAATGCAACTTGATTACGTTTTTATTTTACATAGAAATATTTAGCCATCAGCTAAATTATTAGCTGGACGAAATTGGGGAGCTAAATATTTAGCTCTCCAGTTAAAATTTTCATGTAAAAAAGAAATAAAATTAGCGTGCGTTGAATTTGCATTACGAAATAAAGCACAATTTCATAAAAGAAGAAAGAGATGAAATATTAATTAACTGGAGATTGCCTGTTTTTTTATGAAACCGGCCATTAATAAACCAATTCTTGATTTAAAACTCAAATTTCCACGAATTGAAAATTTCCAAAAACAAAAATATTAAGCTATTAAATTGTTAGCCTCGAAATTCAAAATGTATTGACTAAAACTAAAAAAATTAATTTTTTCCAAATTACATAATTCAAAAACTATAAATATCTCCTATTTAAGGAAATTATAATCCCAAAAAATGATTTAACCTACACGATTAATGTAAAAAACTATGTAACTATAACTTTAAATAAATTAATTAAAACCAATCAGTTGCTGAGTATCAAAAATTGCTGTTAAATAAATTACAGTTTTAGTGCTGTAACTAAATACAAAATAAATCGCCACTATAGTAAAATTAGTAGATAAACGAACATGAGCATTGTGAATTGGGGGATTAGCTTAGCTTTGTGAATTACGAATTCTGTAAAGTTAAGTGACATTTAAAATTTAAAAAATAAAAGTTTGTTCAAAGTCCTAGAATTTGAAATGGTTTAAAATTTACTAAGTTTTAGAGTTCAGAAATTTTGAAAGTCAAAACAACTCGAACGGATCGTCAGCCAATAATTGAACTTATCAAATTGTTTATAAACAAATCGCACAACAAAAAGACTATGGGCTAGATACTCGATACTCTAGCAATTCACAACTCGGTAAATATGGTGGATTTGCTAATCGAAAATTTGCTTGCATAATAAGATATACATACTCGATTATTTTAGCAAAGTAAAAATATATTTTGGTATTCAGCACAAACGTCAAAGTGCTTAATATAAAACAAAACCTCAAATGAATTAAAAGCAAAAAAAAATACGAAAACGATTGTGATAATACTACTACCATAGACATATGTACATACTAGATTTCTCATTTCGTAGTAACTAAAGGAAAAAAACAAAAACTTCTGATAATTCCAATGTATCGTTGTGTTGTGTATTTTATAAGGCCTTAGACAATATAATTAGAATGGACCGCTAATACAATGACAGTTCAATATAATTTTCAAATAAATGATGATGCCAACATACAACTAGCGGTCAAGAGGCAAATTGCGGCAAAAACGAAAACTAAAGATTTGTCAAAGTTGGTCAACATCAATAAATTTTTATTTAATTTTTGGTTCCTTTTCGTGTGTTTTCTATTTTGTCACCGTTTTATAGTTTTAAATTCAATTTAATTTGATTTGAGATATTTTAATTGTGATTTTTACACAAAATTTTTCCTCGGTTTCTGTTATTTTTACTGAAAATGGGGAGAAAGTGTGTCGTAGTTGGTTGTGAGTGATACCAGTTTGCCATTGACAGATAAAGCCGCGTCCACACGGGGTGTGAAATGTACACTTATGCGCGCATTTAGCGAATGTAAACGTCGTGTGGATGGTTTTCACATGACGAATGTGATTGAATATTTTCATTAAAAATTGTATGATCAAGGTACTAAAAATATATACCAGAGTAGAAATGTTCATTAACATTCGCCTACATGTGATCAATTAACATATTTTAACGAATCGTGTGTACTGAAATGTGATAAATATACACATCCCGCATAACCGCCTACATTCGCTAAATAAGCGAACACGCACGCATAAGTGTACATTTCACACCCCGTGTGGACGCGGCTTAAGACTGTTTCTATGCATCTGTGAATACAAAAATAAATGTTTATTTTAATATTCAGTGCTTGCAACTGCTTATAATTTCAAATATTAATGATGTTTTCTTTTATAAAATTTAATCTTAATGTTGATTTTTCGATTATTCCTAATAAATTAAATGGTAACGAACTTTTTAGTTAGCGAATTCGCCACGATTTGCCTCTTGACCGCCACTGTATGTTGGATCGCATATGAAGTAAGCAACTAGCAGTCCATTTAAAAATATATAGTCAAAGTATAAGGCAATAATTTTAGAATGCGTTGCAAATATAATACGTATATGCAATACACCGATAATATTTGAATGGAAAATTTTTGTTTTTATTTTCTGTTGTGAGTCAAATGAGAGATCTATTATGATTGTCTATGCTACTACTTAGGTACAGAAAATATTTATTTTAATGAACAATTATTTAAATATGAATACGAAACTGAAACCTAATTATACTCAGGGGAGCTGTTGATTCTGTTACAAGAAAGAGGAAAAACTCCAGAATTAGTGAGATGTGTATTTTTGGATAAGTAAAATTAAAAATGTTTCCTCATTTTTAATTATCTAAAATAATTGTGTTAGGTGACAACAACATGACTGCACTGAAACTAAACTGGCTGGCAAACTATTACAACAACCGTATCGTCCACTATAGACAGACTAGGCTCATTAAATGTTTTTATTTTATTAAAGTTGTATGTACATATGAGTGTTGTTTCAATTATTGGAAAAATAATGATCTACTATTTTCCTAATAATTAAAACATTTCCAATATCGAATCCATTTATTTTGTCTAATTCGGTTGCTTTATCACTATCTCCAGATGGTATAGTAACCCATTTAAAGGTTGCAATCTTGTGTAAGATGAAGCAAGCCGACATTATTTTAACACATTTTTCTACGCAGGATAACATGTTTCCTCCTGACGCATGAATGATTCGAAATCGACTTTTAAGGACTCCAAATGCCACCTCAATATGCTTCCTGATTTTTACCATTTCCTATAAAAGAAAAGTATTTGATGGGAATTTTTCAAAATGTAGAATGTCGTAAAGTGCGCTGGACTTGTACATACGAGTTTCATGGGTTGATCACGGCCATCGGCAAACTAGGTCTGTAAATTTGTAATCCACGTCACATACCAAAGAATATATTAAGTTTATTAAAATTCATTGTTTGTCCAAATGAACTAAAACTTATTACTATTTGAACTTTAGGGCATACACATTTTTCATATTGACAAATGTGTAGCTGTGCGATAACGCCGGCTTTTGAATTGACATTTGCGTTGCGTCTATGGCCCCATTCACATTGGGAAACCCAAATTTCTCATAAAATCTTCCGTTTAACTAGGAGAATTTCATTGCCGTTCTTTAAATTTGTTATAGCTTTACGGCATACTACATTTAAAAATTGAGGAAAAATACGACTCACCATCGCTTGCAGCAAAATTTGGCTGCGCATTTGCCCACTGTTACATTGAAAGTGGCCCGAACCCAACATCTTAAGGCTTACTAGTTAAGGATAAATACTAGATTTACTACGATTGATATTTCTTGTATGGCCTTCCTTAAATTCCTCTATTAAAATTTTTGCGATTTCCTTTGTGAAACGATACCGTTTAAAAAAATCTGATCTTCACATTAAGAATTTTCCCGATCTAAAAATATTTTCCCAGATACACAAATACGATTCCCTCGTCTCCGCTGAATTATATAGCTTCCATTCTTAATTAATTATTTCATAAATTATACACATTTATTATTAATCGATTTCAAATTTTTTTTTTTAATTTAATCTTAGAAATACAAGTTATATAACATATACATTTATTTGCAATAATAATCTTTTCTTCTAGTCTTCGGGGTTTGCAGCCAATGAAACTATTTCTTAATATTTATTTTCTTCAGGTCTATAGATGGTTTTAACAATAAATCAATTTAATTAAAATATATAGGAATTACCATGCCATACACTAACTCACCGTTAAATATATCTATAAATTTGAAGGGTATTTCCTTTCATGTCCCGAAATTGTAAACACAAAATAAAATTTTTTATAAACGACAAATTGATTCAAATTGGACGACTACAATCAAAATATTTTTACTACACAGACTTTTTGAACTTGGAATTTCAAGTATTGACAAACGATTCATATTTTGGATATTTAGATATAAAATCAATGATGCCAAAATAAATTTGGTTAAGATCGTCCGTATCACTCAAAATACATACAAAACATTAAACAGGGACCCCACACTTTCACTACAAAATTTAAATAACAACAAAATTAAAAATTTATTTTTAGACAATTATATTGATCGTGAAACTAAGACCAAGCTTACAACCTACTCTTCAGTTGTACCTAAATTGTACGGACTTCCTAAAATCCATAAAGCGGATCATCCACTTAGGCCTATTGTATTTTTGTTTTATAAATAGCCCTACATATAAAACCTCTAAATATTTAGCTGAAATTTTGAAAGCTTCAATTGATAATCGGAGGTACAACTGTAAAAATTCGTACGAATTAATATAGAGTTCAAAAAACAACAAAATATTCCAAATCAATATGTGTTGATAAGCTTGGACGTAGTTTCATTATTCACCAATATTAAGATTGATTTGGCTATAGAATAATTTCAAATAGGTGGTCAATGTTAGAGCCACATACCAAAATACCCAAAACAAAAATTCTAGATATTCTAAAATTTTGTTTGAAATCAGGCTATTTTAGCCTATTCAACAGCTTCTTTAAACAGATAAATGGCATTGCGATGGGTTCACCTTTATCTCCAGTAGTGGCTGATATCGTAATGGAAGTGCTAATTGACACTATCTTGAGCTCAATTGAGTTTAATATCATGTTTATTAAAAAATACGTTCTTGATTTATTATTGTGTGTGCCGGATGATAAAATTGATTCTGTACTTTCAAAATTTAATAGTAATAGCATAGACAATCATAATAGATCTCTCATTTGACTAAAAACAGAAAATAAAAACAAAAATTTTCCATTCAAATATTATCGGTGTATTGCATATACGTATTATATTTGCAACGCATTCTAAAATTATTGCCTTATAAAATACACAACACAACGATACATTGGAATTATCAGAAGTTTTTGTTTTTTCCTTTAGTTACTATGAAATGAGAAATCTAGGATGAATGTCTATGGTAATAGTTTTGGTTTAAAATTCACTTTAGAAATAGAAGCAGATAATAAATTACCATTTTTTGACACAATATTAGTTCAGAAGAATAACGGTGAAATTGACACTATTTGGTACGCGAAAAATGTATCGTCGGGTCGAATTCTCAATTTTAATAGTTTTCACCCTTTAAGTCAGCGAATTAATATGGCTTTTGGTTTTGTTTACCGGGTGAAAAAATTAACTACAGATGTAACCGTTGATACCAATAAAATTATAAGGGATTATCTGACCAATAATAAATACCCGAAATATTTGATCAACAAATTAATCAACCAGTTTAATCAAGCTAACAGTGGGCAAATTGTGAATACGGTCGGTCTCAGTACTAATACTAATGTTCATCAAAATTTAATATATAAATCAATTTATCATATTAAAAATCTTAGCGACCAAATTTCCAGCATTTTGTGCAAATTCAATACAAATTGTAAAATTACATTTTCAGCGGCCAACTCTATTCGTTATATTTTTAGTCAAATTAAAGATATCACACCTACCACAAATTAAATCGTTCGAATCTTGTATATTTAATTCCATTTAACTATTACCATTTGATATACATACATCGGTACCACGAAACAACTATTAAAAAATCGAATTTCACAACATAAATCGGATGTCAAACCTATAGGGTTTATTAAAAACGTTAATAACAACGAGGCTGGAAAATAGCAAATCGGTCGAAGAATATGTAAATAAAATCATAAGAACTGCTCATAAATTGAACGGAATTGGATTTATGTGAGCAAAGAGTGGATTGGTGTATTGCTGTTTGCGGGCTTACTGAATGAATTTAGACCAATACTAATGGGACTTGAGAAGATTTTGTCAAAACAAAGCATTTGCAGGATATTAAATTACCCATATCCCCTGGGAAACACACAGATCATCAATCAGCCTTTTATGGTATAAAGGTAAATTCTTTTAATTCAAAGAAGAGGGCACCACGGTGCTACCATTTCAATAAGTTTGGTCACATTGCGGCATGCTGTATAACAACAAGAATATTGGAAAGTCACCTGAAAAAGAAAACAAATCCAAGCCAACTGGAAAATCTGCTTTCATCACAGCCTGTGCCGTTGGTGATGTAAAGGTCAATAAGTGGTATATTGACTCTGGTGCACACATGTGTAAGCACGGTGATTGGATGCGTGACGTAAACGACTCGTCGAGCAAAGAAATTGTGTTAGCAAATAATTTGAAACTTGAAGTAAGGAATAGGAATTGTTGATTTCTATGCTAAAAAAAACAATGAGAAGCACACAATCGAAGTTAGAGATGTCTTTCTTGTACCAAAATTGTCAGCAAATTTCCTTTCGGTTAGTCTAATAACCAATCATAATAATAAAGTTATTTTTGACAAAACTGGCGTAAAAATAATTGATCAAAATGGATCATTATTGGCAATGGGTAGCCGAGTAATCGATATGTATCAGCTGGATAAACAGGATGATAAAAGCAATAGTGTTTTTTTACTCACATGCGGTATCTGAACCATTTGATATGTGGCACCATCGATTGGGTCACCTAAATCCAAATAGTATGAAACTTTTACGTGACAAATATACCAATGGCATTAATTTTAAAAATTGTCCGAACGAAACTTGCATAGACTGCGCCAAAGGCAAACAGCATCGGCAACAATTTGGAAATTCCGAAAAAAAAGAGCACAGAATTTTATGGAGCTCGTACATTCGGATCTGTGCGGTTCAATGGAAACAAAATCTCTTGGCGGAAATAGCTATTTCCTGACATTTGTGGATGATTATTCGAAGAAGGTTTTCATTTATTTTTTGGAGACTAAGGACGAAGTCATTGGTACTTTCAAGCATTTTAAATCGTATGCAGAAAAGTAAACAGGACAGCAGTTGTAAATCATACGCACCGATAATGGTTCGGAGTATGTTAATAAATGCATGATTACTTTTATGCAAAAAAAAGGTATACGAATCAGACGACAGTATCGCATTCTCCTGAACAAAATGGAACGGCGGAGGGAATGAATCGTACTCTCGTGGAGAAAGTGCGCTGTATGTTGTCTGATTCAAAATTACAAAAGTTATACCGGTCGGAAGCTATAGCTATAGCTGCTTATCTCGTCAACCGTTCACCGACAAAATATCTTGACAAGATACCCGAAAAAATTTGGTCTGGAGTAAAACCGGATCTGCGTCATTTGAGAGTTTGTGGAGCAAAAGCTATATCACACATACCGAAACAAAAACGTAAAAAAAAGGATTTCAAATCTGAGGAATGCACTTTTGTTGGCTACTGTGAGAATTCAAAAGGTTACCGAATATACAGTAAACAAAATAGTCACATATTAAAGAGTCGTGAGGTAATTTTCATTGAATCGTCTTTACCAATAACTACAAACGATAATCGTGAAGTGAATATCATCAAGCACGCCTCTTTATTGCAATATAGAAGAAGTGAAGGAAACACCGACATTCATAGAAGCTGCTGCAGCCGATGAATTGTGTTCCAATGATGAATTATATTCCAATGATGGATTATGTTCCAATGACGAATTAGGTTCTAAAATTATAGAAAACAATAGCCGTGTTTTTTTATAAGTCTCGATAGATCTCAATAGATCGCATCCAGATGTTCTCTATTTTTGTGGTTAAACTGCAATTGATTCAGTTTATTTTAATCAAGAATAACATTTTATTCAACTGTTTATCGTTTTTAATTAATTTCGTTGAATTACATAACTTATTAATTGTACATATTAATGAAAATCTTGCTTTTTATACAGATATGCTATCGAGACTACAAATTTTCCCTTTTATGAGTAAAGACACAAACTAAAAATTTGTATTTTAGCATGGACGCATACCAAAGTCAATTTTTAGTACATCTATCATACAATAGGAAACTAGTAGCTAATTTACATTAAATCTGTTGCTCTATTTTAAAAGACAGAATATGTACGATAAAAGTATTAATTATTTTATTATTTCCTTTCATTATGAACATGCATATTAAAAATGTATTATTTAATACTACTTACCGAAATCCACACCTTTTTTTAGCGAAAAAGAATTGAAAAATCGAAAAATTAACCTGTTTATCATTTTTCGTAAAAGTTGCTCAACATTTAAAAGATCATAGTAGCATTTTGAAAGAAAAAATAAGTTTTAGTGTGTCCGTCTCATTTTTATATATGGATAAAATGTATTCGCACTTTCCTCGTGTATTTATACTTTTGGAATAACAAAATATAATGAAAACAACATGGCGTAGCATTGTCAAAATAAACACAATTCTTAGTGCTGCGAGTGCCAGTATTTTTAAGTGGATGATAGGAGTAGCTACAATTTCCCATTTTTTATTTTTGCAAATATCTGAATAGATCTATCGAGACTTATAAAAAAACACAGCTAATATAGAAGCCATCGAAGAAAGTAACAGGCGCATCAGAAAACAGCCAGCAAAGTTGAAGGATTATGAACTCAGTTACAATGCCAAATTATCTGAAGTACTACGCTCAGATCCTTTAACATATGAAGAGGCTATGAGCAGTCCTGAATGCGATTTGTGGAAAAAGCGATGCAGGAGGAATATGAGTCTTTTCTTGAAAATGGAACCTGGACTCTAGCAAATATTCCACCGAATAGAAAAGCAATCCAATGCAAGTGGGTCTACAAAACCAAATGCAATAATAGAAATATCAACCGTTATAAAGCTCGTCTTGTAGTTAAAGGTTGTGCTCAATCGACTATCATGAAGACACATATTCGCCAGTTGTTCGTTTCTCGTCCATCCGATACTTAATTGCACTGCCAGTTAAGTATGATCTAGAAAATGATCAAATGGATGCGGTTGAGGCATTCTTGCAGGGTGAATTATACGGGAAGAAATGTATATGTGCCAACCGAAAGGATATCAGAATGGGAACCAATCGTCGAAAGTTTGTAGTCTTAAGAAGACATTGTGTTAGTGGACCCCTGCACCTATCACAAAATGATGATCTTGATGATTTGTTGTTATTCTCAAATAACGAACAGTTAAAAGATTCATTGAAAAGAAAATTATCGAATACCTTTAAAATGAAGGACTTGGGAGTAGTTCAACAATGCCTATAAATGCGAAACACTCGGGTCCGTGAGGCTGGAAATTTGGATTGACCAACAATTATACATCGAAGAAATGTTAAAAAAGTAGGGTATGGCCGATTGTAATGAAAGCAGTAAGTAATGAAGCCGTTCAAATGAAAAATGTTCCTTATCAGGAAATAGTTGGGAGTATCATGCTCGCTGCTCATGTTACTCGTCCGGATATATGCTATGCAATCAGCACCGTTAGCAAATTCAATAACAACCCTGGTCTGCCGCACTGGCACGCCGTTAAAACAATCCTGAGATACCTTTTGTGGTACTATACATCAAGGTTACCACGCCAGGACAAAGCACATCGATATTCGACATCACTTCACACGTTAAAAAGTTGAAGAAAATGAGATTCAATTGAGATCAACTAGCACTGATCAGATGATTGTAGATGGATTAACGAAGCCTCTCTTCAGCAATAAACATTATTATGTTAACATGGAACGGGTTTGGTGAAACAGTAATTAACAACAAATTAAAGAACACGTTGATGGTTTTATGTTTTGTATACATTGTTTTAAAAATAAAAACGCTCTCTTGTTTCTGGAACGTTGTATGAACATCGCTTGTCTTTTAATTAATATATATATGTACTCCATAATATTACAACAGTTTTAGAGCTCAGAAATTTTGTAAGTCAAAATGACTCGAACAGATCATTCAATTATACATAACAAAAAATGGTTGAGAAGTAACTTGAAAGGAGCGTCAGCCAATAAGGAGATTTATCAAATTGTTTATAAACAAATAATTATGTATATTAAACGTTTTCTGCATCGTAATAACTTCGAAATTATAATCTAAATATTCTCAAAATATAGATGAGTAGCTTAAAAAATAAACTGGCCAAACGCATTATCAATTCAAATTTAGCAAAAGTCAAAATCCGCTATTAAGGGTACAAACGTTGTAATAGGGGTTAAACCTTTGAACGCCTGCCTACCGCTATAAATTAAAATATTCCCACCACAACACAGCACACTCACTAATAATCAAATCGTAAATATAGCTATACTTACTAGTAACACATTTCTTAAACCGCATCTCTTCTTCTTCGCAATTTAGATTTTCCTAATATCAATCCTAAAATCATCTCAAGGTAGGTACATACATACATAGACATACATATATAAAACGTAAATTGAATATTTAAGCTGTTAATTTAAGCCATTAAAAAGTGATCAAATCAAAAACTAACTAAAAATTAGCATTTTTTGTTTATTTGCCGTCTCTCAGTATTTATTAATACACGAGTATGTATGTTTTATATTCACACACGCGCATGTAACATAAAATTAAACGTCGACATTTTAGATTTTTGCGTTTTGCGTATCTCTAGACGCAGAAACGCACGCCATTTTAAGCAGCAAATAAAATTTTTGACAACAACAAATTTGTACTGTGTAGCAAAAGACAAAAAGAAATATGCGTAATTTAATCAAAACGCGAGAAATACGAAAAAACATGGCCAACTCGGTATTTTATTTTGATATCGATAGACCATATTATATAGTGCTGAATATAGATAGGAATAGTTAATTATTATAATTCGTTAGAACAAGAATTTAATAAATCAAATTAATCGAAGTTTTCTTATATTCATCTCGTAGATGTATAGTATATGCAAAATAGTTATTTATTAATGTAGTTATTGTTGTGTGTATATTAAAAAACTTATCAAGGTCATGATCATGAATCATGTGATACATTTTATTTTGTGCGTTCTTGACTTGGGTTTGCAAGATATTATTTTTTAGAAAGACGTACACACAAAAAGCTTTTTTATACTCGGGGGGTTGAAAGGATCCGCACCACTCTACAACCGAATAACTAATCGTAATCTGAAAATGAAATGGTTCTAACTACTATCTTGAATACTTAAAATTCAATAAAATGATAAATTTGAAAGTAGCAACTACCCTAGTCGGACTACCCGGTCTAGTTCTTCAAACAGTAACTCGATCGCATTCAAGTCAGGGCTCTGGGGAAGCCATTCCATAATTTTAATAGTGCCTTCTTCCTCTAAATGGCGAGGATATAGTCTTTACATAATATAGATAAATGTTTTGGGTTATTATCTTGTTGAAAGATAAAATGTTGACCCAAAAGTCAAATTGCTGAAGGCAAAGTTCTCCAAAAATTTTCGGTATCCTTCTTTTCTTAGTATTCCGTCTATTATCACAATATCACCTACACTGGTAACCGCAAAACAGCCCCAAATCATCACTGAATCACCTCAATAATGCCCCGCAACATTTTACGAGAAAATAATTATTACAGCAGTAAGAATTTCCACAGTAACAAGAAAATGTTAGCGATTATCTTAGTAAACAAAACAATTAATAGTCTTATGTCAGTGCAAATATTACATCATTAAAACGCATTAACATTAAAAATGGATGTATTAAATATCCGTTGGTACCAAAATAAATTGCATAGCAAATTGAAGAATTAATATTAAACGCTATGCGTTTACAAAAGTAAAGAAATTTCTCAACGGCGCTAATTTAAAGGCGTTTATGCTGCCAGAAAATACGTTATCAACGAAAGTATAACAATTTCTGAAATTGCTGCACGCTTAAAGAATTGGGCGTACAGCATGAAACGGAAAAATGGAGTTCATCCACAAGCCATTTATCAAAATTGCACTTTTCACACAACATATTTTTCACAGTTGCTTACTAAAAACGTCTTATGTTGAATTCTATTGACGAAAAAAAACTGATCTCGATCAAAAAAATGCTGAACTGAGATCAATTTCTACTATGAAGAGTTCAGCATTTTTTGATCTAGGTTCAGGTTTTGTGAGTCAATAGAATACGACATTAATTAAATTTAAAAAGCAAGTGTGGCATTTCACGTCAACTAGGCAGACTTTATCTGCCCAAAAATAGGCTAAACTAAAAAAATCTTTTTGATTTTAAATTAAAGCCTGATATGTCTAATTTTATTTACCTACTTTATTATCTTTTTAAAAATGCAAGATGACGGCCGGGATACGTCAGTAATAATTCGAAGACTCGAATACGTTCGAATCGAAATTACAAATAGTCCCTTCCAATAACCTTTAAAAATTGGAAAATAATAACATCAACTTTTGAACGTTCAACGCAGAATGGTTTTAGTATTTTAAATAAAATCTAAAACGAAAGAAGGGGCGATTTTATGAACTTAAAATTTATGATCAAATAGCGCTTTTTAATTCCACTTGAAAAACCTTTCAGATATGTACATCCAAACACACGCTATTTTTGGATAGAAACCACGACATTTTCGAAGGTTCGTATAGTCTCTCGTCTTTCATTTTTAGTCTCACGCTAAAATCGGTTGTACTCTTTTTGTATCCAGAAAAATGGTTGTGAATGAAATCATTACTAAATTTGCAGAATTAAGCATGAGACAAAGGAGTTGAAAAAATGCGATTTGACTTTTTATTGCCTGCATCGAGTTTCACATTTGCTAATATGAGCCGTTTATTTTGAAAGTGGCCTATAAGTCCATATTTTGTTGAAACGAGATAATGAAAGAATAGAAAAACAATAAATGAAAAAAACATATGGAATTTTGAATTTTCTTATTTTTTGCACAGGTGTTAGAGATTAATTTTTTTTCGTTTTGACAATAAATTATTTGCCGTTAGAAAGATTATACTGTTATTTATCTATTGTTATCATTAACTTGATTTTTTTGAAAAATGGACTTAGGCCGTTTTCCAATTACTTACTTATTTTGTGGGACCTAACTTATTTAAATAAGTAAGCTGGCGAGGTAACTTATTTTCTGTTTCTCTCTAGCAAAAAAATCTAAATTTCTTCTGTCAAAAATTAATTTTTTGTTTATCAGTTAGATGCGCGTGTGATAAAAATTGTGTTAATAAATAATTCAAATACGCACATTAAATATAATTAAAAATGAAAAGGAAAATCTACAATAACCGATGTAAGTTATTTTTTATTATCTTTAAAACGATGACAAAATATTTTTAAATGGAATCGAAAAATTACCACAGTTCAAAAAAACTTCAGTTTAAAAGTAATTTTGAAAAATTTAAATATTTTGTTATTCGTTGATCTGTGATAATTATTACAGCATACAATTTTTTGTTGTGATCAAAAATGTGTAATTAATACAATAAATTGTATTCTGAAAAAATTTAAAATAATTCAATTAATATAGTAGTAAATAAAATTTAATAAATTTTATTACAGGGAGTGATGAGGAAACCTTTGCACTGATCGAAGCAAGGTCAGCAAAAGACGAGCAATTTAAAAAAAAAACCTGTCAACCTTCAAATATATGGGCGTAAGTTTTCTGATTTTCGTTTATTATTACATACATATAAGGTTTAATATATTTTGAAAATTTTTAGGGCCATCCAATCATCGAGGGAAGAACTCCATAATCGCAGCTCCCAAGAATGTTCCAAAAAATGGAACAACCTTCTGGACCAATATAAAAAATTTAAAGATCCGAAAACCGGTACCGCACCCACATCAATCAATGCCTCCAATTGGATATTTTTCCCAAAAATTAATGATTTGATGGCCTTAAAACACACTATCGCACCAAACGACATTATAGAAAGCGGCACATATAACGCCAGTGTAATTGATACGAACTCAGACGATTTAATTGAATACGACCCAATTTTAGAGGATAGTAATACCCGATACGAGGATAGTTCACCGGAACCCTGACCATCAACATCGTCATCAACAGCCGAAACATTTCGAAGACACGAAACATTACATACAAATAGAGAACCCCAACACAAAAAAAATTTTAAGGAACGACTGTTGGAACATATAGAAAAGAGGGATGAAAAAATAATTAAATCCATTACCAAAAATAATAAAACCATAAATAAAATTTGTAAAACATACTTTCCTGAAGTAGAAATTTCTTCGGATAGTGAATAATTTATACAATGCCTTAATTTTTTATTGAATTGTGATTTGTGATACCTTTATTTAAAAGACTGAATTTTTTTAATGAAATATAAAATTTATATAATGTATTTACTGTTTTAAATGAATTAAATTTATTAGATATGTATATAAATAATAAAATGTTAAAAGCTGCTTATATATTTGCGCATAATTGATTTCTGAATTCCGAAACGCTTGTTTGAAGGTGTTCAGTTCCTTCTACACGGGGAATGTTAATTTCATTTTGAAATTCCTCATCAATATCAATAAGGTCTCCTACATCTAGACATATATTGTGGAGCATGCAGCAAATTGCAATAACTTTCTTGCAATTTTTTATATTTATTTCTAATGCACGAAGAAAAATACATCTCCACCTGGTCTTCATTTCTCCAAATGCTTGCTCAATTGCAATTCGGGCCTTACTATGTAAGTGATTGAACTTTTTTTATATTTTTTATATCCACTATCACCAAGTAAAAAGTATCCCTGTGGTGGATATTTTTTATTTAAATAGACGTCGCTATTTCGGAGCACTCTTTGGTCATGAACTGAACCTGGCCACCCAACGCATATATCTAAAAATTTATGGTCAGCATCACAAATAGCTAAAAAACAGATAATTTTAATATATTAACTTTAATATATAGTTAAGAAAATGCAAACCTTGCAATTGTATGCTGTAATCCAACTTTCTATTTATATATTCACTATGGAGGCCAGTTGGGCATTTTATTTTTATATGCGTCCCGTCTAACGCGCCTACGGCTTTATCAAAAACTGGTGATCCAGCTCGATTGGGAAACTTCATACCAACATCTTCCAAATTACCTTGCCTAGGTAATAAAATAATTTTCGAAATGAAACTTAAAATTATGTCCATCGTTCGCTGAACTATATTATATACTGATGTTATCGGTATATTGAATGCAGTGTTGACTATACGATACGACATTCCGGCTGCTAACCAAAAAAGTATCACCCCAGCTCAATCTGAGCGTTATAACCGTGCCGTTTAGCTGGAAAGAGTTCCACTAATTTTTGGAAAGCTTCTACCGATACTCTTAGATGTTTCTTTATTAAAATTGCATCACGAGCTAAAATAGCATTTAAAATGAAGCTGTTTTTGATCGAGCAGTATTTTAAGCCCTGCAGTAATTTGAAATTACATTGAAAAACAGAATATAATTTTAAAAATTTATCTTAAAAGTTTTTACCTTCCGCATTTCACGTTCCTCCAGAAAATGAATTAAATCTTTATCGCCATCGATCAATTTTTGATATAATTTAATATTTTTATTTACCAAATGGCCCAAAATTAACAAATGTTTCTTTCTGTTCATTTTTAATTCACAATAAAATTTGATTGACGCAATTTTATTTTGTGTTTTTTATGGTAGCTGCGTCAAAATAAGTAAGTAAAATGAATTGGAATGGTTTTACTTACTTATTTAAGATGGCGGCAAATAAGTTAATAAGTTTGAAATAAGTAAGTAATTGGAAAAGGGCCTTAGGCCACTTTCAAAATAAACGGCTCATATATACATAGGTATAAAGTGTAAAATTCTTTGATTTATATTATTGAATAATCAAAAATACGTATATTTGAACTTGCATATATTGAATATGTGGAACGCCCTTCCTGAAACCGATACTTATTTTGTGGAACCTAACTTATTGCATAAGAAATTGCATTGAATAAGTTAGATTCCACAAAAAAGTATTCGTTTCGAAAACAGCCATACTTCCATCAAATAGTCGTGTCATTTCAAATGACGTAACTATAATCGTGTCACGTCACTTGAAAATTGATATTCTTGAAAGCGAACCTAGTGACACGACTGCAACTTGAAATATTATTAGGCAAATTAGAAATTAAATCGTTTTATAGCAACAATAACAGCTTATTTAAAACAATGCCCAAAATAATTCAAAAACTACATTTTAAAAAATATAAAATAAAATAATTGCGTCTTTTATTTTGTTGTATGCGTCTGCCACTTGACGACTAAGAGAATGGCAAAAATGATGTGACGTGACTGTAGTCATAAAAAATGATGTGGCACGACTATGATAATTGGGGTGATACATTTTATTTAGTTTTCGCGTAGTGGGTGATTGGATTTATTGTTATGTCTTAACTAAGATTTAGGAACTAATATTAAAGGTGAAACGTTTCGATTTGGTATAAATATAAATAGAAAACTGACAGAAGTAAGTCACGACTCATGAGTAAATGTTCTGCATTGTGGGTTAACGGAAAAATAAAGGCAGTGATACATGTACGATTTTTGCCTTTAATGCCCGGTACCAAAGATAATGCCATATTACAGATGATTCATTTAGTACAAAAATATGAGGCATTAATAGGGTCCCCCAGATGCTATATATAAGGTTCCTTTGATATACCATATACGTAAATATTTTGCATACAAATTACATGTAAATAGTTTAACTTTAATGTGCCGGTTTCCATTCTACTTCATCTAATGCAAAGGTACCCTATATAAATAAATGGGAAGGTTTCCCAGTCATTTTTATTTTTTGTACTGAATGACTCATCTCTAATATACTATGATCTTTGCCGGTACGCTGCTGAAGTCAAATGAAATTTCTCATATAAAAATGATACAAGCGAAAACGAAAATGAAAATTTCACTGCTGAATTTCACTTTGCGATAAGCAGGTTAGCTAGCGAATCGGGGTTTTTTGTATTAGAATATAGATGATTAGAATGTATCTGATATAAAATTTTACGAGAATCGTCAAACTAAATTTTTACGTCAGATTTATCTTCCTATTTTTGGGGATCAGTGAAAATTTCATTTCACTTAAACAACATACTAGGAGGCTTAAGACAGTAAAAATAGTCGCATCGGCGACATGGTTCAATTTTGTATACGGAAAATTTGTTTGCCTTTCAGATAAAATTACATAATCTTAAAAAAGTGACAACTATTTCAATCAATCAGCGCCCTGTATTTTTTTACCTTAAAGGACACATTTTGCCATATATCACTGCCTTTAAACTTCAATATTGAATGTTTAAAATTAGCTAACTAAATATTTATAATGCCTGAGGAACTCTTAAACCATCGATTAATTAAGTCCATCCTGATACTGTTCGTCTAAATAAGGCTTCATTCAAGTAGTATCCGGCATTCCGGCATTTATGTTAAAATAAAATTTGCTTTGGCGCTCTTTTTCTGATTTCTGTTCATCAGTATACATGTTTTCGATATTTCGTCGTCCTAACTGTGAATTAACGTACCTAAAATTTTTCAAAATCTCATCTCTGATACCAAAATGTCCGTCTTGAGAAACTGAAGCCGAATTCCTGCACCAACGTTAATTGACTCTTAGGAGACATCTTCGTCCTAACGGTGAACCAACGCAGGTGGAAAAATTCAGACAGAGTTTTTCTCGATGAACTATTTTTTATTAGAGATGTGATTTTGAAAAAATGTCAGATACGTTAATTCACAGTTAAGACGACGATTTGTTGTTTCAATTGGCTAAGACAAAATGAAAATGCTGATGGATTCATGAAAGCTAATATAAAGCTTTAAACAATATTTTTAAATAAAGCCTCCTAATAATTTCAAAACCTTGAAGCTCTTCTGGAAATATCTTGATGATATAATGATAATTGCCATGATAATCGCCAAACAGTTGTTAGTTGTTATTTAACATCTATTGAATAATATTGCACTAATGTATAATTTCGAAATTTTGTAACATTTGCTTGCTAAATTGATTTACAAAACATTAACCAACCAAAAAACAAAACAAATACCTGTGACAGGATCTTTCCATTTTCATTAATTTGTAAAATGTTATATAATATTTGTTAAAAACTAAACATATTCTCGTTAAATAGCATCGTTTGATCTTCACCGACAACCAAGTTACGGATAATATTTTTCTTGATATGCAGCTCGAAAAATGTTATGTAGCACCGTATTAACATGTTTTGTAGCTTGTTAAATAGCACGTTATGCTACATAGTGGAAAATTTGTAACGTTTACTACTAATCTATCGATTTAATTTGCCTGCGGTTACGGCCGATTTTTCTAAAATATAATCACAAACAAATTATTAACTAAAGTTAGAAAAATTTAATTAAGGTTCGTTTACACTATATAGCATAACGTTCTATATAAAACAATATTATATAATATGTTGCAAAATTAATACAGCTATTTTGTAGCACTACGTTAAATAACATTTTTCGTGTAACATAAATAACATTGTTTTTCTAGCAATTGTTGTATAACATTGCTATTCCTTACATAGTGGAAACGCTCCTTTACACTCAACATATCAAGAAAAGAGGATGTAATTTCCACTTGTTTTGTAATCTTCCGCTAATAATGTTTAATCTGTGCAATATTACAAATATAACATTTGTAACAAAAAGCTCTAACACATTACAAAGGACGTGTTATATAACATCGTTTGCTCTTTACCGATAAGTGGTGCCTAACATTTTTCTTGCTATATAAAGGCCCGTTTCCATGGACAAAATTATACAACATACATATTTATAGCAATTAATAAAAGAAATGTTTGTAAAACGTTGTTAAATAACGTTTTTCTTGTTATATAGCAATGTTTTATAGTTGAATAATGCAAACGCGCTTAATTTTTATAACATCTTATATAACGTTGCTATATTAAGCATGTTTTTCTATATAGTGGAAACTGTCTTTTGGTTAGATTGGTTAGGTATTAGGTTAAAGTGGCGTTCTAAGGGAGGCTACTTCTCCTGTTACTTTCTGACATAGCAGGCCCAAATTCGGAACAAACTGGAAAGTGAGTCTCCTATAGAAGTTCCAACGATTCCGTACTAGTAGTGGTCCATGTACCACCCTGCCATTGAAGATAATTTGGGATGGAAGGACCAATAGATAGAACTCTATGTAGCCTTGTATTCTCTTGACTCATGGATTTTACCGCTTTACAGTCTCCCAGATCTGTTGTCTGCACTCTTTAATTCATATTTGTACGTTTTGGAGACTTCCTTATAGGAGTTCCAGTCTGCAGCAGCTCTTGTTTTACTTGCTTTTTTAAAGAGCTTCTTTCATTTTTGAAGGGTTTGTTGAATCTTCTTGGACCACCAAGGTGGTCGGGATTGACCTATATGCCTACTAAGAGGATTAGAGCCTGCCACCGCCTCATTAAAAGCGTTGAACGGCTTGTCCTGGAAGGGAATTACCGAGAACAGTTCTAATCCATTTCAAATTGAAGATAGGTAATAATTCATTGCTGGCGGCTGAAGTTGAAGACCAAGGTGAAAAGTTATCTGAGAATATAAAATAATGGTTCGTATCATCAACAGTCTCTCTCATTCGATAATTTATTGACGCGTTTGCAATTAGGAAAAGATCAATTGAAAATGGCATTGAATGGTAAGACGATCGAGAAGGCAAAAACGCTGATTCAAAAACTAAAGAAAAATTCGAACTGCAATTTGTACAAGGAAAACGGTTATTGACAGCGTGGGTGTCTAAATCTAAAGCGCAACCAAAACGGTAATTCATCAGAAAAGAAAAAACCAAATGAGATGACTTTTACTGCAAAAATTTCTGTTATGGTTTTGACCATATACGTTGTACGGCTAGCGGACTCGGGTACATCGAAGCACATGACATCGAGACGATAATGGTTCAGCGATTGAAGATGACCAATGATTGTTTGGCGTCGGTGACGATTCGAAGAGATCACTGCAAAATAAAGAATTGCGATGGTGAGACGAAAGCATTTGGCTACAAACTTCAGTTTCACTGCAAGAATGGAATCGTCGGTTGGGCCATGTTAACGTGGCAGCAATCAAGAAAATGTGAATAGTAAAATCATCGATGGCAAACATTTTTCGGACGAGAAAAATGCCTTTTGGGAGGAATGTGAATATGGAAAAATGAGGAGAACGTCACATCAATCGAGCAATATTAGCAATGTGGAGAAAGGACAGTACATTCATGTTGGTGTGTGTGTAAAAATGAACGAGACCGGAATCGGCGGCATGCTCTATTTTATGCTTTTGAGCGATAAGTCTACGAGCTTCACTTACGTCTATTTCATGAAGCATAAATCTGACGTTTTCGAAATTTTAAAGAATTACTGGATATACGATGCGGTAACGGAACGAAATTCATCAACTCGGATGTAAAGAAAGTGTTATCAAAGAAGGGCAATATTTGTGAACGTATTACACCGTACATAATTGTTAATTTCAAATTATGCATTCCGTCCGATAATCAATCCTCCAGATGCAATATGAATTTGGTACCTTGGTAAGCATTGGCAAATCAATGATGTACACAACACTGCGGCAATTAAATCAGATGAGTCTGTGAAATGAGTGGCAGGAATGAGCGACTAACTTCGATCAATTGAGGAGAATAACACATGGTATTTGGCCCACAGGCTAAATGATCGTATTACTGTTGGTTGCATATGGATGGGTCTTCAATCATCCGATATTATGATTCAGTGTGGACAATTTGAGCTACTGTTGCAGCTGAAAATATGCATAATGCAGTTTAATGTCTAGACGGCTTTTTTAAGAGTGGCCTAGAAAAAATATACATGGAGATGAAAACCGTGAAAAAAATTTGTCGACTCAAAAAATTCATCGATTGACTGAACATTGATGATGGCATGATTTCATCTAACAACAGAGACGCACTAGAGATTGGATAATGCATTTGAATTGACACACTACAGTGTAGATTTTTATGTTGGAGTGGAGTTCAAAATTCGTGGAATCATTGAATTATGGAGGCGTAAGAGAAAATGTTTTTTATTGAATGGTTACAGTGATGCTGACTACTCTAGAAATATTGAACGTCGGTGATCAACAACTTATGATTTCTTAATTGGCCAAAGCATTGTTACATAGCGAAATCAGCGGAAGAAGACTGTGGCTTTGTCCACAACTGAATCAAAATATATGGCCGCAACAGAAGACGCGAAAGAGGTAATTTGAACAAAAAGATTCAACAATATTATTAATTTACAACCAGAGTACAATTCGATTGGAACACATTATGTGAGACACTATTTCAAACGCTGAAGGCATATCAGTTATTAGTTACGTGTAGAGAGAGGATCTGCTGGCGGATGCATTCACGAAGTCACAATCACAACATAACTTTCAAAGAAACGTGAACGGTTTGGGAACTGTTGAAATGGGAGTGTTAAAATCTATATTGTTGAATTCAAAATTGGTTGCGTCTGCTCTTGAAAATGCTACACAATTTTGTGTCAAATTGTTATTCTCGTTCATAAGTACAAGGTGTGCGCCTAACTAAATATTTGTATGTAGGTTAAAATAGAGTTTCGTATTGAACCCTTTCAAAATTATCAATATGAATGTTTGACTTCCATTTCACAAAAAAAGTCAGTGTATAGGCTGCCGCAAGTGGTAACCTAGTTATCAGTTATAGTACCGTAAAGGCGCGGCATACTAGAACATTATTTGAAATATTCTGGAAAATGGGAAATTTAATTTTAAAAGACAAATTGCACAATTTTCCCGGGGTTGCACTGTCGAAAAATTATTCATTGTTTCAATTTTGCGTGCATCTCGCTTCCAAAGCTATACGAAATGTTGTTTTTACTACTTTACGGTACTTTAAAGGCGGATTCAAACATTTCAGAAGGAAGGACGGAACGAAAAAACGCAACACTGAATCCATCTTAAACCTGTCGTGTTATTTTGCCGTATACACGAAACAAGACGAAGCACCTTGGTTTTGTCAGTAACTATATTGTTACTACCGGATTCACAGTATTGTGTACGATTTTGAAATACGAAATTCTCATTATTATGAAATTTCACAATATTGTAACCACATTTATATGGTAAAATAAAAAACAATGCCCTAATAATCTATCTGCCTAATTCTTTGGCTTACGCTTACGAGAATTTCATAATTTGATTAAACACTTAAAAATACAATTACAATCTTTTTTTCAATATTTTATATTTTATTTATTCATTTTTTTTTATATTTTAAGTTTTAAATAAAATTTTTTGTTTTTAAAATTATTAAATTTTTGTATTTTTGTCCATCTCTCACATTGTAGTTTTACTTTTTATAAATTTTCATATATTTATTCATTTTTATATAATATAATGTATAATAGGTATTTGTTATAATTAAAAAAAATATATATTTATAATAAATGATTAATTTAATTTAATCAATAAAAAACAAAGTCATTTAAATTATATATTTTGTATTTAATTATATTTATATATAGTTTATAATAATTAAAAAAAACGAAACACTACATTTTTAATTTACAAAATTTAAAAATATAAAAGTATTAAATTAAATTACAAAAAAAAAATTATACACAAATAATTAAAAAAAAAAATGGTTAGGAAATTTTATTTTTAAAATATTATATAAATTTCATTATTTTGAATTTCGTAACCAAAAAAATTATAAGTAAATTACTATGTTTGTTTTTAAATGCTATTTATATTAGATTTTAATTTTTTTCGTTTTTTAGGCCATTTCTATTTATTTATATTCATATAAAAATTACAATATGAATTTAGCTCCTAAAAAAAATATTTTTTTTTTCTTGTTTAAATTTTAAGTTATATCACAAATTAATTAAATCTTTAGTTTTAGATTTGTTTTTATTTTATTTATTTTTTTTTAATTCTTTCTAATGGAAATTATTATTACACACTAATTAATTATTAATAATTTCGAAAAATAAAACAAACGACAACAAAACAAAAAAATAATTTATTAATTCACTGGATTTTTATTTTTTCTTCTAATTCATTTATATTTTTATATCAATTGTATATCACACAAAAAATGGAGCTAATTTCAAAAAATAATATTTATAATTAATTTAATTAGTTAGCTTGTTGTTTATATTACTATGTATTACATTCTAGTTTTAAATAAACTATTTAATGGTGATTTAAGTTTTTAGCACATGCAATTTATGTATTTTTAAAATAAAATATTGCGTATTTTAGTCGATTAAAAAATTAATAAATTATTAATTTAAAATAATACAAAATAATTAAAACATTTCTTTAAATATATTTTTTAACAATTCCTTATAATTTTTGATGTTTTTTTTAATTTTAATCATTCCGTAGGTAATCCATGTAAAATAAACATTAAATTAGAAAATTTTTAGTATGCTCGTGATGTAAAAATAAAATGGTTCACAATAAATATTACGCCTAATTATTATACATATATTTATATTATATAATATTACTAATAGTAATTTCATGTATTTTTAATTTAAAAAAAATATATTTTTATTTGCATAAACAAAATAACAAATTACAATTTAGGAATTTTTTGTTTTTTTTTAATTTGTAAAAAAATAAAAATGTTGTTCCGAAATTTTAGGTGATATTTTAATTTAGATTAGTTTAGTTAATTAAACTAAAATAAAATTAATTAACGTCATGCGAAACACGGAACAAAATCCCATTACAAAGATAGTATTTTTACTTTTTAATTTAATAGGATTTTTTTTTTTTTATATATAAAAATAATAATTTATACAATATTATAATTTTGTATAGTTTTTGTTTTAAATTTATTTCATAATATTAAATTCATGGTCTAATAAAATTTTTTAATAATTAATTTACTTTTTTCTCAATACATTTTTATATAAATTTATAGTTTTTTATATTAACATTTATTAATTAAATAATTACAAATAATAAATTCGGGGAAAAAATTTTACATGCAGCATCTCTTTAATTGTTTTATGTTATTTGATTATTTAAAAATTATTTAATTTTACAATTATTACAGAATCGTATAAAAATAATAAAAAGTATATTCTAATTATCATTATTATTGTTATTTTTAAATTAATAATTACGATTTTCATATTATATAAATATTTACTAATAAATAATTTACAAAAAAAAAATTTTTTTTTATTGACATTCGTCCGTAATATTTTATTTATAGTATTATTTTTATTAATATTCAATTTAGTGGTTTTTAATAATTTTTTAAGTTTTTTTTTTGTGATTATTTAGATATTTCAGGTATCAGCACAGTCTCAATAATATTTATATATTTTTGTATTTTGTTATTAAATAATATTTACTTATGTTCTTATTGTTAATTTTTTTGATTCAATTCTGTAAATAAATAAAAAAAATTAAATTATAAATTAAGCTTTGTAATCAAATTAATTTAATATTATAAAACAAAAATGTTAAAATTAATTGTATCACACTAATAAAAAAGCAATCTAAAAAATTATCATTTGTAATTTGTAAGGTTTTTGGCGATATATTTGAGTGGGCCATAATTCGAGTAGCAGATCAACATTGTAAGAGACGAAATGGTTTTCTTCTACTAAATAAATGATTTCATAAAATACTCGAGCAGGAAGGAGTAATTTACCTCAAATGGGGTAAAAATAAAAATTTTGACGGCAATAAAGGCTCAATTTTGAGTTCAAAAAGAATAAATATGTAATATAATTTTTAAAATATTTATACAATTAAATATTTTATTTATGTATACATATTTGTTTATTTAGGCTGCGGTCGAATTCTCGGGTAAATCATTTACTGCGGTAAATTTAGATTTTTAATGTTCGTTTTCTGTTAAATTACGCATTTTTTTCTATTTTTACTCGTTCAATTCTTATAACAATAAAGAATAAAGTATCTAAACGTAAAAGATTTACCTTTTTTTATTTCCCTTACTCTCCAGCAAAAAAAGGTAAATGCATTTACCGAATTTTGCGGATTTACTCGAGAATTCGACCGCAGCCTTAGTAAGTTTTCTCTTTATTGTCAAACAAAACTTTTTTTTCCGCTTCAATGTAGCTAATTCGAGGCAAAAACACTATCATCAGTTGATTTACTTATTGAATAAATTCGTACAAGGCATGATAGATGAACAATTTTTGCCTTTAAAGCCTAGTACGCTGTTCAAGTGTAATGAAATTTTCATTATTTTCCAAAAAATAAGAAGATAAATCTGACGTGGAAATTTAATTTGACGAGTTTCGTAAATATTTTAGTGCGGTATAACTTCATGTTGTCTCTGACAATATATTTGATACAAAAAATATTCACTGCGATAGTTGATTATCCTCAAAATGCAAAAACTAATGAAATTGTCATTTATCGTCACATTTATCGTCTGGGAAGATAAAAATGAAGTGAAAAATGTGTAGAGATAAAATAGAGACATCTGTATTCGAATACGCAAACTCCCATTTCGCTAGCTAAACTGCGTACCGCAAAGTGAAATTCAACAGTGAAATTTTCATTTTCGTTTTCGCTTGTGTCAATTTTATATGAAAAATTTCATTTCTCTTCAGCGACATACAGGTATTAAAATTCGGCATATTGGAATAGCTGTCACTGTTTTAAAGGTTAGGTAATTTTGCCTGATGCCGAATACTCGAAAAATAATTTCAGTAACTTTTATGGTAATTTCGCAACGAAGAACTTGACGAACAACTTTTTTCAACTTTTCGGTAATTTTTTCCCCTCCTTACCAACTTAAAAAAATTAATTTTTTTTTTCATGAGAATAAAAAAACTGCTTTTTAAGTTGGTTTGGGGGGGGGGGGGGAAAAAATTACCAAAATATATGTCCGTCAAGTTCTTCTGTTGCGAAATTACCATAAAAGTTACTGAAATAATTTTTCGAGTATGCGGAGCCAAAAATATTTGCCATTGTTCAATTTTCTATTATTGTCTTAAATGCATTTAAAATGGCCTACTTGATCCAACTACATATTTTTATTAACTTAGGCTGGAGTCCAATTCCCGACTTATTGTGTGGAGACTGACTTATTTGAAAGTCTACAATAAGTCACCTTGCGGGGAGACTTATTGTAGACTTTCTTGACTTATTTGGGAGAATTTCCACAAAAATGTCGGCGGTATATTAAAATTATTTTCTGATTTAAATTACGTTGTTGTTTTCAAAAAATTTCACAACCAATAAATCGAAAATAGATTGTGGTATTTATAGAGCGGCAACTTAATTTAAACAATAAAATACAAAAAAATTATTAAATTTCTCATTTTATCATTATATTATTTCTGTTAAATATAATACTTAACGCTGATGCTTTTTCGTTTTAATATTCTTTTTGGCTCACAAAATTCCTCTCAAATATATGGTTAAATATAAATAAGTCTCGGTTTGAATTGGACCACCAAATGATTTTCTCCAGGCCGCCATGTTGAATAAGTCAAATAAGTCGACTTATTTGAAATAAGTCGCGAATTAGACCTCAGCCTTAAAACCAAAAACTGTAAATGTGTCACTCACTGCCTTTATTCAATACTTTAACATTTTTGAATTTCAATGGTTGCGCTGTAAAATTTTTGCTTCAGGAAATATTTTCTAGTTACGTTGATTGTATGTTGAGCATTAAATCGTATAGTTTATTTGTTGTAGTATTTATTCTGTTATTCAACTTAAATCGGATGCCTTTATTTTTGTATATTTGAAACTCTTCGGCTCGACTCAACACATCCCCTTTCTTCATTCTGTGTATTTCTTGTAAATTTGTTTCATAATTTGGCATTTATGGTTTAAATTAAGGGAATTTCGACTCAGTTCATCTTATATTGGATACGGATAATGAGATTTTTGATGAATTGTTTGATCGTTTGTGAAGGCTTTCTGAAAATTTGGAAATTATCTTTCTGATTTAAATTTTTTATTGTTAAATCTAAAAAATTAATAGATATATCATTTTCAATTTCTAATGTGAATGTCAATTTTGTGTGGATTCCATTTAATTATCAAGCTTGCTCAGTTATCTGCTAGCCCCAATAAACAATATCAATATGCCGTTCACATATCTATGCCAATATTGGATTTTACCGAAAAATCGATTTCTATCGTTCAAAATATAAGTGTTTTCAATGTGATTCAAAAATATGTTGGCCAAAGTTCCGGATAAAGAGCTTTCCATAGGTAGACCTTCTTTTTGAATATAGAATTTCTCTTTATGCTTAAAATAGCTTTGACGTGTAATTTCCTCCAAAACCGATGTCCAAAACCGATGTCGAATTCGGTGAGTTGCTTTTTCTGCTTAAAATAAGATTTCCACAAAAATTAAATTTAGCTTGACAGGTCATTTAAAGGTTACTAAAATAATTCTGTGGCCACAAGGCATAACAACTAGAGCTTAAATCAAATTTGATAATTTTTCTAGAGGTAGAAAAAGTAAAATATTAAATTCATTTTTCACTTATGCCGAATAAAGCTACTACGGCTTCTGACCATAGACTTTGGACACAAGGCATTACTACCTAAGTTAAATTTAGTAAAGTTATAGGAGAGATAGAAAACGTTGAATAAATTTGTGTCTTAAGTTTACTTGAATATCTTGTTAAAATTTTATTATTTTATTTGCTTAATCGATGCTCTAGATTATCTGAATTATGTTAAAAATAATTATAATATAAATTTATTTAAACGCATTTAATAAATTCATGCTGTTTCAGAGCGCAATATACTACGTACGTAGTATACAATTTAAATTATTTAATTTGGTTGATGCATTGGTCTTGTGATCCCAGAATTCAGTTACCTAAGTGTCTCCCATCACATCACAACCCAACAACTTTTTAAAAACGGGTCGCGAGGCAAAAACCAATAAGAACCTCAGATTTAAATCATTTTTTGTTTACATTAGATCAATTTATTTTACCCAATCGAACTCCACATTAGAATAACATAGGTACGTCAAATCTGATTGCAATTTAGGTGAGTAATGCTAGATAAAGGGGTAACAAGCGATCAGCAAGAGTCCGTACAGAATTTGATGAAATTATTTCCTTACAGAACAATTTACATATCGGAAACACTGAACGAAAAGTTCTTAAAGATTCGCTGATCTCATGCACTTTCTGAATTCATGTAAAGCTGTATTTGTATATCCATCAAAAAATCATTTCAACTCATTCCACCTGTTCTCTCATCACAGGTATGGAACGGAACTTTTCCATTGGCATATTATTTATAAAAACTCAAACTCAATATCAAAAATAGGATTCATAAAGAATTAAAATCAAACTCCTGTTATTTTTCTCACCCAGATCTTCCTCATTCCTTCCCTTTACAAATGTGCGAGACTATAAAAGTTTTGGCATACGTCCGGATATTTTAGTTTGAAGAATGAGGATTTTCCAAATACTCTTACCCCTTTACGTACAATTTAACAAACATCTGGACAAAAATTAAATTGCCCACTACATTCAAATTATGTTAAGTATAGGCAGTGCTGGATAATAAAATACCAGAAGTGACTTAGTGGCAAGCATATTAGTTGTAACATACCAAATATAATCGATATGATTTAACAATACGTCAACAAACAAACTAGTTTAATAGAAACCAAACAAATAAAAATGTTTATTGAAATTCATAAATGCCAAAGTTCTTGAATTACTAATCACGATATTGTAATTAAATGAATGTTAATGTTCTGAATTCGTGACGTTACTCCCAAATTATTTATGATGGCATCATACACATTTTTATTTAGCTAAACAATTCTGCGAAGTTTGAATTAAATTTAATAATTGTTTAGGCAAATATGAGGTGGATATTGTGACTTCTACATATGGCAAATAATTACACAATCTGCAGAATTCTAAACGTCTGTCCAAAATTACCAATTCTATCTAATTCCACGTTTTTCAATTATTAATACATAAAGATATAGTTTCAAGACACTAACACTTTCCGTCGAATACAATATCATTTATTGAAATATAACACATTTGCAAGGCAGATATTTTAAAACCAAACAACAAATGTTCGAAACTTGCTTATTTATATTGTTATAATAAGTGGAATTTTGCCATTACACAACAATCCATTTTGCAGGGAATTTATGTCTCCGACCATAAGGCCCCATGAGTTTTATTAGATTTTACATACATTAAAATTTGCTTTGTTGTGGCATAAAATTCATATTGCAATTAGTAAAATAATTAAATAAAGTTAACCAATTAGCTATTTAATGACTAAATGACACGATGTTGTGTTATAATTGGTCAATAAATATGATAATACATACACCATTCACTTAATTTAAATTACAAAAACAACTTGTATTATATGTAACAAATATCTTACCAAAATAATGAAATATACAATTTTTACGATCCAAGAGGTGAGATTCCAACCTGCCGCGGATCAGATAATGTGATCGGTCCGGTTTCTAAATTTTTTATTAACATCGATAACCAATGTTTCGTTGATTTATCCTCTACAAGACAATGTCCAAATGTTGCATCACGTAACTGATCTGGTAAACATTGCCGTAATGCTTCGCGGGCCCTTAAAATAGCAGATAAACATATATTTTACAATACATTATGAAAACAAAACAAAAAAATAGTTTTTACCTTGGATTATCCGACAATCGTAAATAACACCTAACAACATGCTTTAATAATCGTGCCGATGGTTCCTTTGCCAACTGTATCACCATTTTACCCTAAACAAAAAAATAATTGGTTAATTTTTAGATAAGATTTTAATACCAATTAAAACTACTTACCAAAATTATAGCAACATGACTAAATCTATCATAGGTTTGACATATATACGATAATCCACTATCATCTAATAATATTTTTTGTAAAATAAACGTTGCTACAGTTTTACTTAGTTCCGAACCAGCTTCCATAATTCTCAAACATAATGGAATGATTTCAGTGGTTAGTAGAAATGTTATAACTTCTTGTTCATCAGTCTGTAACGTAATCAACAAAAAATACAAATTGTTATTAAATTATTTTAATCAAATACATATTTTGAAATATTTAGAAACACGATTTGAAATTAATTTTTATAGGTTCGTTTTTCGTTTAGGGCTAATAAATTTAACCTACTAAAAAACGTATTCACACAATAATTACAAAATAATAGAAAATTGGTATTTTCATTCATGCGAAAATGCAATAAAATTTTCATAATTATTCGAAAATGTAATATATAGACATATAAAAGGTGATTAATATACATCGCATACGCAATAAAAATAGAGACATTAAAAATGTACGTTAATTAGAGATCTAGTGGAACGAAATAGAGAATTCACAAATGAATCATTTGAAAATATCATTGCTGAGAGTTCATTAACACCCAGCAAATGATTTATAAATATGGATTTAAGACATGCTTCATGTGGTTCATATACTATTGCTACGTAGAAATGGATTTTTTATTAAAAATCTGCTAGGAAAATACTTCTTTATTCATGGTTGGCTCATCTCTCAAACTATCTGGTGAAAAGTACTATAAATGTTTTAATAAAAGATATCACGAAAGATGGTCTTATAGGTAGATTGAACCTGACTAAAATGCAAAACTTGTGTTTGAAAAAACTCAGAAAACGGGAAGATCAAAATTTCCGGGTGAACTCTATGCGAAGGGAATTTTGATGGGATTCTTCATGGAGCTGAAAGCATATTTTTATGTGAAATTCATTGTTTTATTAGGTTTCGAGAAGTAACGTTTGTCGATAACCGTTTAACAAACTGTTAGCCATCTGGATAGTTCTATATAAAAGCTTCATTTGATAATATTCAATAATTACAGGGAAATTTCAAAGTTTAAACACCAAACAAACTTTTCTTCGTTAGCCTTAATTTATAACGAGCTCCAGAATACCATTCAAAAAATGGAAGGAGTTATATTCACTCATAAAAATGAACATTCAAATTTTATAACTAAAACTCATTTGGTTTGATTTTTTGAATGCTCTTCTATATTTTTCAGCTCAATGCATAAGACGGTGTCGATTCGATTTTCTCTTAAAGAAGCATACATGAGAATATTTCTGGTGAAAAAATGTATACCATGAAGTTAGCAAAATGCATGTAATAATTTTCCATAGAGTTGAGAATGTTTCAACTCTCATAGCTAACTTTATGGTGTAAGCACATCAGACTTACTATAAAGCCCTGTCTCCAATGTTTGGATATATGTATTAACTTAGAACTCACCGGGAATCTTGATGTTTTGACCATATACAAGTTCTGCTTGCGTGCAGTTAAGGTCTTCCTTGAATGAGGTTCGAATACCCAATAGAACTCGTTCTGCGGCTTTTAGTTGCCTCTGAAAACGTTGTACAAGATCATTCGGTTCCGGTTTAACTGTTGTCCTAATGAGATGTGAACCTAGGAGATTCGTAAGCTCGGTGAACATTGTTGATTGTGTTCCTTGGTCTGTTGTTATATAGAGTGGGCGACCAAATCACAGATATACTCATTGTAGACGAAACGGGTAAATCGGTCGACCATCGTTAGAATGTAATGATAGCCATTCGTTTGGGGCAGTGGACCAACCAGGTCACTGTCGATGTGTTCAAATATACCAATTAGTAGCTTCAATTTACCAAATTCTGATTTTGTGTGACGGTAACTTTGGACTTTTGGCATGGGATACAACGCGCCGTTGCTTGTATCAGTATTCATTCTTGGCCAGAAATACTTCGAAGCAATTAATTTACGCGTGGCACGGATGCCGGGATGTGATAAGCCATGCAGGCTATCGAAAATTATCCGTCGCATATCTTTGGGACGAAGGGTCGATTTTGACCTATCGATGTGCCACACCAAATTTGCTGCTTATTGTCCGGTATGTTGATCAATTGCAGATTTACTTTTGGTTTCGGATTCCGTGGTCACGTTATTGCTGTTGAAATAACTTTTTCGAGTCGAAAGATGAAACGTTGATTTCTGGTGAAGATGATTCACCAGAACGAGATAAGCAGTCGCTCACCACATTTTGTTTACTTTTGATGTGGTGAATGTCGGTCGTGAATTACACAATATAATCGAGATGCCGCAATTGCCGAGGACTACGTTCGGATTTCTTTCTTTTTTTTAATTTAGAAAATCTTTCTAAATTTGTCATATACATCATTAAATTTTATTTTAGGTAACGTAGACTAGTTTGAAGCAATTACTGATCATCTTCAAATACATGAGTACCTCATACTCTTGTTTCCTATTCCACTTATTCCCAAGGTCCTATAGATTTTCAAAGGCGCTCAGCGCCCCGTGATACTGTAAGATTTCTTGTCAATGTATTTCTAAGTGATTAAAAACTTGATATTTTCCAATGACCACCACGTTTTACAGAAAGAACAAACTCTCGGTTGACCGAAACCTCGAAATAGGTTCCAAAAATCTCGAACGAAAAAATTTCGAACTTCTATTATAAAATGTTTTTTTCCTTCTTAGCCGTGACTGCTAATTTTGGAGGCTCAAAAGCGTTGGAATCATCCTGGGAAGTGATGCAAACTCTCATCACACAATATGAGGAAGTACGGACACTAATGAACGAGGTGAGTTACTCCTTGATTACATTTTAAATACTAACCTTCATATATGTAACATAGGCAACAAGCCGACTTTTATAACTAGGAATAGACAGGGGGTATTCGATATTACTCTTGTCTCAAACTTCTTGGTGCTTAGTTTACGGAAAGTGTCGGAAGACCAATCCTTTGCTGATTGTTATCTTCAATTCGAAATGGACTTGGCTTCTCCAAAAAGTCCAATCTACAGGAACAGGAGGAAAACCGACTGGAATACCTTTAGAACAATTCTGGGTAATTCACTATCAGTGCCGGTGCCAAAACCTCCAAAAACTACGCAAGAACTTGATGGCTTAGTGAACCAGCTGTCCAGCGCTTTTAATGAAGCGATACTGTTGGATAAATTCAACAAACACGTCAGAAATGCAAAAGACTCTTCAAAACAGCAAGGAAAACATGAGCCGCTGTAAACTGGGACTCTTATAAGGAAGCCCTCAAAATTTACAAATATCAACTAAGAAGTACCTAGAACAGATCTTGGAGACTATACTGAGATGTCCAGGCTGCGCAAAGTACTATCCACTGGAACATAGACCACAAATAGTGCGGAATCGTTAGAACTTCTACTGGATACTGACTTTCCTGGTTGTTCCGAATCTGCACCTACTTCATCAATAGGTGATAGGGAATTCAGCCTCGTAGGCCAAATTATTAGTAGAAGAAAGATCCTGCGGCCTATAAACAGTTTTAAACCATATAAGTCGCCTGAACCTGATGGTATTATCAAACTACTGATCTAACCATTTCATGGTATGAGGTAATTTTCAAAGGCAGCCTAGAACTATGTCACATTCCTAGTAAATGGGCGGAAGTGAAGGTTGTATTTATACCAAAGGCGGGGAAACGCTCACACTGCAATCCCAAAGACCTTAGACCGATTAGCTTGTCTCCCTTCCTTTTAAAAACACTGGAAAGACAAATAGAAGCTCATATTAGAGGTACGGTTGTGCCGGAAAAGCTATCTAAATCTCAACATGCTTATTGCAAGGGGAGATCTGTAGAGACCGCTCTTTATTCTCTTATATACTTTATTGAAATCGAGTATAGAGACTATGCAATGGTAACCTTTTTGGACATTGACGGAGCCTTTAACAATGTGCTTCCAGGGGGCTATAACTCGGGCACTTTCGAATCTGGGATTGGCTGATTCACTCAAAGACTGGATAGATCAAATACTAAGAGACAGGATCATAAATGCCAGTCTGAGGGAATCCTCCGGTACACCGCAGGGTGGCATACTGTCCTCCCTGCTTTGGAACTTGGACATAAATGACCTGTTGCTGAGACTGGAGGGTAGTGGCTTTGAGGTGGATGATGATGCTATTGGTGTCCGTGGCAAATATGCTGGTACCCTTAGTGAGCTTATGCAAAATGCTCTGGGCATTCTTTCATTATGGGTCAATGATTGTGGATTGAATGTGAACCCACACAAGACAGAATTGGTTCTCTTCTCTAGAAAATATAAACTTCCTCATATTGATCCTCCCACTTTAAATGGTTTCATCTTGACTTTTATAGGTGAAGCGAAGTTTCTGGTTCTCATTTTGGACAGCAAATTAAATTGGAAACCTAACATTATAGAAAGGGTAAAGAAAGCTACGGTAGCGCTATACTCTTGCAAAAATGCCATTGGAAAAAGTTGGGGGATGAAGCCCCGCATGGTACACTGGCTTCATACCGCAGTAGTCAGACCCATTCTTTTGTATGGGATAACAGTCTGGTGGCCTGCTCTGGACAAAACTATCAACCAAAAGCTGTTGATGAAAGCCCAGAGAACAATATCTCTGTGGATCAGTGGTGCACTGAGAAGCACATTCACTCCTCTAGATATCTTAGGAAAACAGTTGGCAGCTTGTACTGCCATACGACTGAAATCCACCTTAATGTCTGCAAAAATTCAGGGTACTCATCTATACTGCGTAACAAACCGATTCCCAAGACCACCGACTATACTGTCCCGTCACTATCTTTCGACACAAAGTTCCGAACTAGGATCCCATCCAGAGAGGACTAGATGATGGATGCAGTTTTGGAACCAGGTGTTATAAACTACTTCACTGATAGTTCAAAATGGGATGGACATATCGGGGCTGAGGTGTTCTGCGAGGAACTTATGTTACGTACTGTAGCATTTTTCGAGCTGAAGTAACTGCGATAAAGGAAGTCGTGGACTGGTTGAGGTATAATGTAATATCGATTCGTGGTATTCGCTTATATACTGACAGTCAGCCCTGCCATTAAAGCGCTTCAATCACACCTCCTCACATTGAAAGTAGTCCAAAACTGTCTCTCATCTCTTAACGAGATGACAGATCAGTTCAACATCCAAATCATATGGGTGCCAGGGCCTTTCATTAGTACAAGGAATATAAAAGCCGATGAACTGGCTCGACGTGGTACAACCAACGAATCACATTTCTAAAAGTAGAAAGGATATTGAAATGCCTCTTTCGTTATGCAAACTGCTGCTTCAGGAAGAAGCTAGTAAGTTGACGAACGACAAATGGTCAAGTAACACCTCATGCGTAATAACTCGGCAGGTCTGGCTAAAGTTGGACTTGACGAGATCCAAGCAGCTGATCTCACTTCAGCGGAGTCAGATCAGTATGGTTGTTGGAGTGATTACGGGGCACTGTCTCATAGGCAGGCATGCGAGTAGACTTGGTTTCTTCTCACATGACTACTGTCGCAGTTGCGAAGACGAAGAGGAGAAAGAGATAGTACTTCATCTTCTTTGCACCTGCCATGTCTGGCACGGAACTAACTAAAGTTTCTAGGGGCACCCCTCTTCAATGACCTGACAGTCCTCAGCAAGATGGATGTCAGTAGCATTCAGCATTTCGTCAAAAGCTCAAAATGGTTTCAATGTCCAACTCATGAAAAAACAATAAATTGTGGTATGGCTGCGGACCTTCTTGTGTCTATGCCCAGTCTTAGTGGACCGCCACAACTTAGCCTAACCTAGCCGTGACTGTAGGCTAAATTTTCTACTTTTTTGGTCAATTTTTGGTTAGATCGATGTTGGTTTTTCTTAAGAAAACTCTAAACATTTTGTTTAAGTAAACTGTTAACAGAAATGTTTATTTAATAATTAGTAGAAAATTTACCGAATTTACATAAACGTCGAATTAATACCTATATGTTTTGTGGAAAAGGTTACAAATTCGTGCGTACGAATTGTCTTGAACCAAAAACTGATAGCAATTCGATATTTTTATTTTTAAGATTTTGGCATTTCGAGATTTTATTTTGAAGATTTTGTTCGAGAAATTTGTTTTCCAGATTTTTTTTTTCTAAATATCGGCTTTGAGGAGTTCTCTGTTTTAGTATGATAAGTCATAAAAAAAATATTTTTGAACAATTTTGTATTTTCATACAATCTGGAATATTTGTAAATCCTTAAAAACCCACTGAAGAACAAAATCTCGATAATCGAAGAAAAAGTTTCGAAAGTAGCCCCATCTTCGATGGCGTGAAACGATTAAAATAAGCTTAAATTTGTTTTTCTGTCTATAAGGTCAAATTAGTCCTTTAGGCCATAATTTATAGGACCTTATGAAAGAGAATCCATTATTACCCTAAACAATATAATGTAGTAGAGTGGAAGACGGCTCTAATATGTCCACTTCATAAAAAGGGAGATCGATTAAACTGCAACAACTATCGCGGTATAGCTTTGCTGAACACGGGCTACAAGGTTTTGGCTAACGTAGTCGCAGCAAAGTTATCAACTTATAGCGAGAGGATCTTGGGTGATTATCAATGTGGTTTTCGGCCAAATAGATCAACGACCGATCAAACTTTCACGCTGAGGATTTTGCTGGAGAAATGCTATGAAAAGGACATCCCTGTACACAGTCTATTCATAGATTTTCAACAGGCGTATGACAGCATTAAGAGGAACACGTTATGGAACGTATTGTCCTATCTGGGCATACCGTCAAAATTGATTTCAATGTGCCAGCTCTTAATGGATGGCTCAATATGTAAGGTGCTAATAGAAGGCAAAATTTCGGATGCCTTCGAGATAACATCTGGAGTGCGGCAAGGAGACCCAATAGCTCAAACTCTATTCAATCTATCATTAGAGTATGTCATTCGTCAGCTTAATATAGCTCAGCGTAGCTGCCTGTATTATAAATCAACCCAGCTATTAGCATACGCTGACGATATTTGCATTCTGGGTCGCAACATCATCTCTCTGAAAGAGGTCCTCCTCCCGTTGGAATTAACAGCCCAACAAATAGGCCTTCAGATCAATGAAGCGAAGACCAAATACATGGTGACCGCGAGAAGGCAGACTCGTGGGGACTTCATTTCAGGAGATACTCAATATGAAAAGGTGAATGAGTTTAAATACCTAGGATCACTGATCACTGAGCAAAACTCCGTTTCTGTGGACATTTCATCGAGGATCGCAGCAGGCTACCGAGCATTTTACGCCAATATCAAAATTTTCAAGTCTCCTCATATATCGCGCAAAATAAAATTGGACATCTACAAGGCGCTGATAAGACCAGTTGTCACCTTTGGTTGCGAGTCTTGGACACTAACAGCGCAAAACATCCAGAAAATCGCTGTAACTGAGCGTAAGATGATAAGAAGAATTCTCGGTCCCATTAAAGAGGGAGCCACGTACAGAATGCGAATGAATCACGAGATCAGAAATGATCTCGATAAAGTCGACATCATAGGATTCATAAAATCGTCAAGGCTGAGATGGCTTGGGCACGTACTACGTTCACAAAATCGGACCACTAAACAGGCCTTGGAGTCGGCACCAGCGAAAGTAGGACCTCGTGGGAGACCACCTACCCGATGGATGGACGACGTTGAGAGGGACCTGTACACACTCGGTCACCGTGTCTGGCGTTCTCTTGTGGCGGATCGGATTATTTGGAGGAGCATCGTTGAGGCGGCCAAATCCCTTCATGGGATGTAGCGCCAGCGGAAGAAGAAGAATATAATGTAGTATGTATTTAAATATCTTAATCTTGAGAAATCCCCAACACAAAAAACTTATCTCTTTATTTTTTATTGAAACCGCAATTTTATTGTAATTTTTTTGTTTTTATCGGAAATAGAAATTCTATAATCAAATCACACAAAAAAAAATGGGATATGTATAATGAAAATTTCTATCGCCAAGAGACGACTTTAAGTAAAGTAGCAAAACGACAATGATAAAACAAATTTTTTGCTGACAGAAAAACCAAAAAAAAATAAAAAATTATGATAATCTCGAACAAAATGTATAAGGTCGATATTTTAAGGTGGTTTTGAGATATGTGGATAGTTTGTCTAACAGAAGGGCATATGGAATGAAAATTTTGTAATTGAAAATACAATTGAACGACTAATATGGATTTGTCGATGCCATCTTGCTTCGTAATTTAGAAAATACCATCCCAGTCATTTTGTACTCACTAATTAAAAAATTTATATTAAAAAGGTGACCACCTAGCCGTTGTGCATAACTGAATGCAATGATTCTAGTTGACACCGAATTTTGTTTGGGGATAAGTCAAACCGTTCTACAGGGAGTAAATTTGTTTGCCACAGTGCAAGAAAAGACAAACGAGTCTTATACATATTTCGTAAATTCGCTTAATTCCCAAATGTACAAAACAAAAAATGGAACCTAAATGTAAACGATTTAGATACGATCTAAGAAAAATGTTTTACTATTCTTGGAGCTATGTTTAATGAACTTTAGAAACTAACATGATTTTCCTTTATATTGACGATTTTTCGAAATAGTACATACATATTGCTTTTCTATCCTAGATATAAACATAAAGGTCAAGGATGATTAGGAAACTAATTTTAATCAAATATTCAGTACACAAGCCGTATATGTCTACACACAATTTTCAAACTTATAAAACACAATTCAAGCATTTTCGTGTGAATGGCAGATAAGAATCATTTTTTTACATATAGTGTTGTAATAAAAAAAAACTTTAATAGTTTTGTACGTACAATGAACGTATAAAAAATAAAATACATGTAAATTTAATTAAAAATGGAAAATAAAGGTACCGTGTTCTTGAACACATACTACGTCATTGAAAATTTTACATACTTTACTTACCTTGACAAGAGCTCCTATTACACCTAAACTTGTTAACCTTAAATATTCAAATGGTCTTGTTTTAGATGTTGTATGTAAAAATGGATATAAAAATAATGGAATATGAGCTTGAAGAAAAACAGATCTAGTTTCGGGATGTGAGGCAACACACTGTAATAATGCTAAGGCATTGCATACTCTATTTGATTGATGTGCAGTAAGCGTAGCTGGATTTATTGATGGATAAATATTTATAATTTCTTGTAATAGAGCTGCGGTTGTACCAAAACTGTGCCATAGCATTGGGGCCAAATCCGGTACACTTTCACGTTTTTTACTTAATTCTAAAAGTGCCGTTTCCCGTGTCTCCGGATTTGATAGCTCATTTATCCATCGAAATACCTAAAAAAATATAAATAAATATGCCATATATAAATAATTAAGGTAGAGCTCTAAAAATAAACTTGATCATAACAAGAGAGTTTAGTATACAACCAGCATCTTACATTTTCTGTTTCGGCGGCTGTTTGTAAATTTGCAGGACTCTGCTGTGTACTCATATTTCACAAGTCTATAAATGGATTGATTTTCAAAATTTTTTTTTTACAAAAAAAAAAACACACACACTGAGACACAAACTAGCACAGTTTACAGAATAATATTATGCAAAGAAATTTTTCTTAATATTTTATTTCACAATCAATTATGTACTTATAATTTTTAGTGTTTTTGATATTTTATGCAATTTTTGCGTTTCTACAGCAGCACAAGAGACAAGCACACAAAATTAGTACACAACTTTTTTTTTTATGTATTTCTATTTTCGTTTCTTTCACTCTACAAATTTTTTTTTTTTTTTAATTCTGTACGACGCAAATTTTTTTTTTTTCAACTTTATTTTAGCTGGGTTCTTAAAATGATTTTAAACGAATATTTAATTTGTATAAAAGTAGAATGATTGATTTGACGATTACGAGGTTGCAAATTATTAAGGAAATTGAACTTTATGAAGAGTTATTTGATTTTTTATGTAGAGCACACACAAATTTTTTGCTTTTTCTTTCGTCTTAATTTAACACACAAGAGGCCATGTTCTAAAATGAATTGAAATAAAAAAAAAAATACTACGAACACGCACACAAATACACATTTAGTACAAGCGCGTTTAGATGGTCACAAAACCGATGTAATTTTGAGTTGAGTTTGATTATGTATTTATTTCGATTTTTGATATAATAATTAAATTTGTAATAAATTAAATAATTAAAATGGTTCGTCCTTTTTAAAAGGTTAAAGCAGTTGTGAGTTATTGTTAATTTCTTGTTTTAAATCCAATTAACTAAACTCATTTGTAACTCATTCACCGGTTAAGGCTGAAACACACCAAGAGCAGCGCGACATGTCCCAAACAACCCACACTGTCGGCTGCTTGTATCCGTTCACACCGAGCAGCGCAGCAGATTTTTGGTTTTTACTTTTATCAAAATTGTTTTTTGTATTATACGAGACTTTAATACTATGTATATTATGTGAAGAACGTTTATTTTTCAAAATATTTTATTTCAAAACAAATAGGTACACAAGAAAATAATAGAAAATAATCAAAACGTCAGATTTATTGAGGTTATGTTTAGCAGCAAAGAGCAGTTTTTTTTTTGCTGCTAGGTGTGGAACCAGTTGACGCGACAGCAGAACCAACTTCATTTAATACATTTTTTTCAATTGAAAATTTTTTATTATAAATTTAAAATAATTGAATGTTTTCTTCAAAAATGCTTATATTTATGCTCAAACTACGATTTGAATTTGTTAAATAGGTAAATTAATTAATATTTAAATCTGCTGCTCGCTGCCGCTGCTCGGTGTGTTTCATGCTTTAACCGGAGCAATAATTATTGCTCAATTTGAAACGTGCGGCAGCATCAAAAGCTGCAAGTTTTTTAAGCATGAAACACACCGAGCAGCAGATTTAAATATTAATTAATTTACCTATTTAACAAACTCAAATCTTAGTTTGAGCATAAATATAATCATTTTTGACGAAAACATTTAATTATTTTAAATTTTTAATAGAAAATTTCTAAGTTGGTTCTACTGTCGCGTCAACAGGTTCCACACCTACTAGCAGCAAAAAAAAGATGCTTTTGCTGCTAAACATAACCTCAATAAATCTGACGTGTTGTTTAGTTTCTATTATTTTCTTGTGAACCTATTTGTTTTGAAATAAAAAATTTTGAAAAATAAACGTTCTTCACAAAATATAGTATTAAAGTCTTGTACAATACTTTTTGTCGTACGCCGAAGTACTTTTCATACCAGGCGCCTCGGCTTGAGCTTCGAAAATAAAAATTCTTTATTTCATTTTTCAATTATGCAAATTAGTTTTATTTGATTGATATCGTTTAATTTTATAGAAATAAATTCAATTTGTTGAGAAATAATTTATTTTTTATTAAAAGAACGTTAGAACGTAAAAAAGTATGCTTAAGCATATTCCTGGACGTCGCGCAAGCATTCGATAAAGTCTGGCACAGTGGTCTGGAATACAAGCTGCATAGAGATCTACCGAGACAATTCTATGCCATACTAAGATCTTATTTATCCAATAGACACTTTCGAGTGAAATATGAGGATGAATACTCTGAGCTAAAGAAAATCTCTGCCGGTGTCCCGCAGGGGAGTTTCTTAGGACCAATCCTGTATTTACTATATACAAGGGACATACCAACCACAAATGAAGGAACCATAGCCACCTTTGCAGATGACACAGCAATTATGGCAGTTGGAAATAATGTCGCTGATGCAACGAGCAAACTCCAGAGGATGACTAATGCGGTTTGTAACTGGACAAAGCGTTGGCGAATCAAACTTAATGAGACAAAATCCACGCATATTAACTTTACTTATCAAAAGGCTTACCACCTACCTATAGAAATTAACTCGCGACTCGTGTCATATGCAAATACAGCTAAATACCTTGGCATGACCCTCGATGCCAAGCTTAAGTGGAGAGAGCATGTCAAAAAGAAAAAAGAAGAACTTAACATAAAGTTCAGAAAAATGTATTGGCTCATAGGTAGAGGCACTGAGCTTAAAATTCACAATAAGCTGCTGCTATATCGGCAAATTTTGAAGCCGATATGGACCTACGGTATACAACTCTGGGGATGTACCAAGCAAACAAACGCCAAAATGATACAGACGTTTCAAAACAAGGTTCTTCGTAGCATCGTCAATGCTCCGTGGTACGCAAGAAATGAAGACCTTCACAGGGACCTACGGATGGAATACATCAAAGAGGAAATAAAAATGCATGCCGCAAAACACGAAATAAGGCTCCAGGAACATGGAAACCCCTATATTCGCCATATGATAGATAACCCTGTCGTTGAAAGAAGACTCCAAAGAACGAGGCCACTTGACCTAGTGAACTTACCAAACTAAAATTAGTAAATAGGTTTAATTGATTATGGGGCTAACCAGTGGGTTACACCCTAACAAACGTGAATTTTACTAGATATATAAAAAAATTGTATTTGAAAGAAAAATTGCTAGATGAGCGCAGTCTCAGTCGTAATAAAATAAAATGAAAATTGCAATGAAGTTATCTACAAAGCCAAGGCAATGCGTTCCACACTCGACTGCGACATTTTAAAGTAGTACAAAGCGAAGCGCTTTGTCAACATAACCTACAAATCACATTTTTGGTACAACTGTTTTATATTTACCAAAAAATCTAGCACATATGTAGCTTACAAGTTATAATATCTCATTTCTTGCTATAATTCACGTGTAAAATGGACCTATATAAAATATTTGATAGCAACAAAATGTGCAAAGCCGACGCCACCGGTATGAAAGGGTCTCAGCTTCACATTTGTGGTAACTAAAAATTTCGAGGCGAGGCGCCTGGTATGAAAAGTTCTTAGGCTGTTTACGAAACCGATACTTATTTTGTGGAATCTAACTTATTCAATGTAAAGTAGTATTCAAATCTCGCTGGAATTCTGACAGTTCTCGCGCAGAAAAAACATGGCGGATACACAGTGATGTACTATTTCGGCTTAATTGTTTACGTTTTTATGTTGTATTTGTACTTCTGTTTTTAGGTTAGGTTTTTATTTATATCATTTTATTTTATTATTTATATGTTATAACGTTTTGAATCACAAAATGTTTTTATAATTTTATTTTAAAAGAATCGTTTGAAATCGATAATCGAAGAATTAATGCAATCTAACAATTTTTTTATGTTGTTGTGGTTTTGATCAATGACTGACATTTTTTGGTTATTTATTTTCCTTAGTCCGTGCGAAAATTAAATGTTGACGTTGTTTCCATAGGCGTGCAATATTTTTTTACACCTATTAATTTTCACATGAAATATGATTGTAATAACATAAAATCATAAACATTTTGAATGTTTTGTGTATTAAAACTGAAATATAATACATTTGAATGATTATTTATTATTTTATTTAGGTTTACTATCTAAGATAAATGCGACTCATCAAATTTTTTATAATTTTTTTTTCTTCATCACTGGAAGCTGCGCAGAACAATTAAAATTTTTTTTTTTTAAGATCTGAATAGGACTATAATTTCCTATGCAATAAGTTAGGTTCCACAAAATAAGTATCGGTTTCAAAAAGGGCCTTAAAAGAAAATACATCAAAGTGAAGTTGTTTCTGTCGTTTCAATAATATGTTCCACATCTAGCTTCAAAAAAAATCGCGCCTTTGTCGCTATACATAAGCTCACTGTTTTTTTGGTTTATTTTATATTTATATAAATGCAAAAAGAATATAATAAGAATTTCTTTCTTTCATTTATCATTACAGAAAAGTTAAAATAATTAATTCGTCGAAAAATTAAATACACTACCTAATACCCTTGACAGACTACTAATACCCTTGACAGACTAGGGATTAGCTAAGCGCGATTAGTGATTTTTTCGAGATTAGCTGTAGTGTGTCAAGTTGAAGATTAGCTAATCTCGTTTTATTTGAGGATTAGTCACTAATCGAGATTAGTGCACCAATCCTTGAAAATTTTCGAGCTTATCTCATTGTATTGGGTTTAGTGATAGTACAAGTGGCACTACAATGTGAAATAATTATTTAAACATTGCTGAAAATGCAAGTGGCGTGAATTTACGATAGAAGTTATAAAATCAATGACATCTTAAAAAATTTGTGCTGAATAAATTGCGAGGAAAAAGAAAATCTAGTGTGTTTTAATGTATAAATCTTAGAAATATTGAATTAAAAAATGAGTTCAGCTGATTTACTAGCTATATTTCAGCGAATCACCATAAAAATATTTTATTTCTCTGCAAGAAACTAATCCCTAGTCTGTCAACGCATATGGATTTGTGGTGGATTAGCTAATCTCGTTTCACTAATCGCGCTTAGCTAATCCCTAGTCTGTCAGTGGTATTAGGGATTAGCTAAACGCGATTAGTGATTTTTTCGAGATTAGCTGTAGTGTGTCAAGTTGAAGATTAGCTAATCTCGTTTTATTTGAGGATTAGTCACTAATCGAGATTAGTGCACTAATCCTTGAAAATTTTCGAGCTTATCTCGTTGTATTGGGTTTAGTGATGGTACAAGTGGCACTACAATGTGAAATAATTATTTAGGCCCGAATCGGCAGACACAACTACAACTTTTAGTTGCAGTCACTCTTTTTTCGAAATTGATGTTCGAAAATGGTATTTTTAAACCAGAATAAAAGAGCAAATTTATTCAGAAATCTAGTACAATTTTCAAATAATTAATTTTTCCAAATAAATTCTAACTTTTTCAACGCCAAAATCACAATAAAAATAATATTAATTGATTAATTATTGATAAATAAAGGTATTTTGTTTATTATTATTTATTATGACCTAAAATAAATAAATTTACATCGAAATTAGAAATGATAGATTCGATTTTAAACGTCAATTACATATATTCACTGATTGTAGTCGCCGATATGCACGACTACAACTTCAATCTACACTTTAATCTGTGATTTTATTGCGGTTTAAAAATACCAAAAGAAACAATTTAGTCGCAGTTGCGAATTAATTGTGGTTTGTCGATTTGGCCCTTAAACATTGCTGAAAATGCAAGTGGCGTGAATTTACGATAGAAGTTATAAAATCAATGAAATCTTAAAAAATTTGTGCTGAATAAATTTTGAGGAAATAGAAAATCTAGTGTGTTTTAATGTATAAATCTTAGAAATATTGAATTAAAAAATGAGTCCAGCTGATTTACTAGCTATATTTCATATACCATAATAATATTTTATTTCTCTGCAAGAAACTAATCACTAGTGTGTCAACTCATATGGATTTGTGGTGGATTAGCTAATCTCGTTTCACTAATCGCGCTTAGCTAATCCCTAGTCTGTCAGTGGTAAAAAAAGAAAAATCGCGTCGCTTGGTGTGCACAGATGTTGGCGTCTATTGTGTGGATTGCTTGGAATATGTCCTGTCGCTTTTGGTGTGTTTACCCATCAAACACACCGAGCAGCAGATTTAACTATTAATTAATTTACCTATTTAACAAATTCAAGTCGTAGTTTGAGCATAAATATAAGCATTTTTGAAGAAAACATTCAATTATTTTAAATTTTTAATAGAAAATTTCCAATTAAAAAAATGTATTAAATGAAGTTGATTCTGCTGTCGCGTCAACTCGTTTCACACCAAAAAAAAAAACGCTCTATGCTGCTAAAAATTACCTCAATAAATCTGACGTGTTGTTTAATTTCTAATATTTTCTTGTGAACCTATTTATTTTGAAATAAAATATTTTGGAAAATAAACGTTCTTCACAAAATATAATATTAAAGTCTCGTATAAACAAAAAAAACAATTTTGATAATCAAAGAAAAAATCTGCTGCGCTGCTCGGTGTAAATGTGCCTATTTTCACATGTATTTTTCAGCACCGAGATGTGTTGTCACAACAACAGTGCTCAGTGCTGATTTTCACGTGTATTTTTGCATTACATCGATCCGGCTGTCCACACGAAGTTAACACTGCAACACATCATTTCCTCGTTTCTTACGTCTTTGCCTATAAACTAACTGGAGGGGAAAATATTCTTGTTGCACTTTTTCAACGCAAATTTTAGGTGATGAACAAGTTGCAACACACAAACACAAATATAAAATAATAAAACATTTGAATGTGGTTCGATTTTTTTTTTTTGTAAACTGGTTTTATTTCTAATTTTTATTTTAAACAGTAAACACCTCCTACAAAAAATAAATAAACAAAACACATACACAGATAAGTAACAACAGTTTTATTATTTCGCCTAAACGCGAGGAGTTGTCCTGTTGCGTTGCAGTGTTAACTTCGTGTGAACACCCCCGATGTTTGTGTAAAATGATGTTTATTTTCCTGTAGAGTGAAGAGTAGTGTAGAGTGAAATGAGAATATATTTGTATGCGTTAGTGTGTAACATCGCGATAGACAAAAATAAATTTTGTCGAACATGTGCATCATAAATTTCCCCTCTTCATAAGTTTGTAGGTCGTAAAAGTGTAAAAGAGGAGGAAAAAAAGTGACGAAAAAATACACGTGAAAATAGGCCCAATGGATATAGCCGATAGTGTAGATTGTTTGGGATATGTCGCGCTGCTGTTGGTGTATTTCAGCCTTTAATGGTGGATTCTGCGAGAAATAAATTTATCAGCCGTGATTATACATATGGTGATGACAGCTGTTTTTTACTAGCCGATTTCAGTCACCGGATCATTGGGAAGAATTATTCTTGCTAATATGGGGTTTTATGGGGCAAAATAAATAAATCTAATGTAAAAAAAAAATGATTTAAATCATTACGCGCGTTCGATTGGACAGAATAAAGTACTTTTCATACCATACGCCTCGCCTCGAAATTTTTACTTTTAATTACATACCACAAATGTGAAGCTGAGACCCTTCCAGACCGATGGCGTCGGCTTTGAACATTCGGTTGCCATCAAATATATGATTTTGGTCCATTTTATACTTGAATTATACCAAGAACTGAGATATTCTGAATTTGTAGCATATCTATGAGCTAGATTTTTCAGTAAATTTAAAACAGTTGTGCCAAAAATGTGATTAGTAGGTTATGTTGTCAAAGCACTTCGCTTAAAAAGTTGCAGTACGAATGTCATTACACAATCTTCACAAAATACTGGATTATGTCGTTTTCACAACGCGATTTTTGACAATCGGGATAAATGAAAATCGCGATTAACTTTGTGTCTGTCTACCGTGGTGTATTTATATTATCCGTTCCTTTCCGTTCCTACACGAACCGACACAGACAAATATTGTTCAAAAAATGAATGTCTGACGGATAGTATAAATTGGTTATATCTGACACGATATATGTAGGAAGTGAAAGGAACGGATAATATAAATCCACCTTTAGGCGATCGAAAGGTCGCTAATAAATTATAAAAAACGGAAGGATTGTGCTAGAAAAGAATAAAACACATTTTAATTTTTACAGATTTTTAATAGTTTGTCGAATACAATATTTAATACTTATAGCGTGGCAGGGGGGGGGGGGAAGGGAAACTAGGGACTAGGAAAAATGGCTGCTACAAAACGTCGAAAAACTCGTAAATCTGGTAGAGCAGATAACGGCGAATCCAAAAAAAACAAAAATGGCCCATGTCTAACCCCGCCAACCAACTAGGTTAACTTTGTATGATTTATTTTGTTTATGTGCTCACGTGCTCACCAAGAGACAGATGCAGAACTTGTTGAAATTCAATACAAAGGCCTTAACATGAACGCGGGGTTATGAAAATTTCGGAAATGTCTCGTTATCATATCACGTTTGGAGTTTCTGTTGGAGAGCCTGGGAGTTGAAGTTTCGTAGATTCCGATTGGAACTTTTGTTCAGCCATTCACTGAGTGATTCTTACCATTTATTGTTGACAGTTCCTTCGGGAGACCTCAATGTTAACTTCTCCGAAGCATTCAAATTTGACTAAAGTTTAAGATGATGTTTAGGCGGCTTTTTCGGTGTTGGGGCACAGACCGAATTTTTTTGACGTTTCACAGACCAACCAGATAATGTTTGATTCCAAAGTTTTAGCACGTGGCGGAATATTCGTTACAGGGAGGAATAGGGTTGTTACATGGTTTATCCGCAATAGATTTGCGATAATGGCCTTGAGGTGAGAAATGTTTTCCAACAATATTTGAGTTTCTTTCAATTGCTAAACTCTGAACTATAACGATTACTTGATTTTAGCATAATTTCTTCAAATTCTATATCTATGAAGAATCAAGTAGGGATACCGTTTAATCGAGTTTCTACTTTTTTGGGGCTAGTGTTTATTGTTTGGGTGGTACTAGCTTTTGTGGAAAATATCACTTGACGAAAAATTCGTTTGGCAAGATTATGCATATTTGTAAACTTTGTTTGAGTTGCTCACCACCGAAATAGCATTTCATATTGTAATTGATCTGGGTTTGAATAAGCATTTCGGGCTAATTTCCTCTTTATTAATTCGTTTGAAACCAAAATGTTGATAATTATCGTTATACGGTAAGCTAGCATTCCGACTGGATTTTTCTCCGCCATGGCGCCATATATTTGTGTTTGCACTAATTTAAAGGGTTAATCTCCCTTTTTAGGAAGGATTTTAGATCAACCCAGAGATATGTGCTTTAGTGACCAATCACGATTCACCAGCGTTCTTTAAAACCTTTGATTCATTAATTGCAGATTATCTCTCCGACAGCATGAAACATTTTAATCAGTTGAATTAAATCTTGACTTAGGTTGAATTAAAAATACCATTTGGCCATTTTGCACCAATACTCTTTTTTAACCGAATATTTTCGGTCGACATCCTGCACGCAGCCTCAGCCGCCCAACACCTACACGAAAAATTATTTATTACCGCATAGTCTCAATCAACCGGTAAAAGTAACGCCAAGTTCACTGCCCCGAAATAGCATGTCATCGAAATTTCCCCTTTTTTGCTAAACAAAAAAAAAAACAAAACGAAAAATTTTGACTTTTCATTTGCTGATGTCAATTTTGTTTTTAGTTCAAGAAACTACATTTCATTCGCCTTGTGACCGTATAAGTGGAAACACGTATATTGTGAAAAAAGGAGTTTTTTAAGCAGTGAGTGGGAAAGTGAAAAGTGGTGAAAAATCAGAAAATTCAAAAAAAAAAAGAGGAAATAAAATTCCAAAAATAAAAAGAGACAATAAAATAAAAAAGTTTGTGAAGAAAATCAAAAAACCAAAAATAGAAAATAAAACAGAAAATCAAAATGGCGGCCCAAGCCGACCAAACAATTTAATAAATGAAAGAAGAACATCAGATGCAGATTTCATGGGATATGAAGAAAAGGAAATAAAACAAAAAAGAAAATTAATTAATAATAACAGTGACGGTGAAACGGAAAGTAAAATGGCTAGACATAACAATATTAAAACAGGAAAAAGCGAAAATAATAAGATCGAGAAAATGGATGAGGGTAAAAATATTAACAACGAAACAAAAGATCAGCCAACTAGACCAGAAAATAAGTACCTAAATAACGATAAAGGACCATTCTACGTGTTAGTAAAGGCTAGAACACCAAAAAATATGCTGTGTGTGATTCTGTCAAGAGTGTTTATACAAAACCAAGTGAAAATAATAAACATAACCGAAGTTAGCAATAAACTAGCGAGAGTGGAATTCGATTCGTATGATAAAGCGAACAAATGCGTGAGAAAAGACAATCCAGTACACATAACACTAATGGAAAAAGGGTACACTTGCTTCATACCGAAAAATTATACACACGTGGAAGGAGTCATCAGAGGATTGGCGGGGGAGTTCACGATGGAAGAAATAAAAGCAAACCTGACCTGTGATTATCCAATAACCCATATAGAGACCCTGCAAACATGGGATAGAGAAAAAAAAGAATTAAAAAACACAAACATTACAAGAATTGAAATAAGAGCAAGCGAACTACCGAAACAAGTATCGTTCTACGGAGTTAAAATAAAAACAGGGATGTACATACCAAAAATCAAATTTTGCTCAGCGTGCCTTGGCTACGGACACTTTAAAAAAATTTGCAGATCACAAATTAAAAGATGTAGTAAATGTGCAAAGCCAATGACACAAGAAAATCCACACAACTGTCAAGAAAAACCAGAATGTAGATTCTGCGAAGGAGAAGAGCACTTCACAAATTCAAAAAACTGCCCAGAAAAGAAAAAACAAAACCAAATTAAAATGCATATAATAAAACATAAAACAACATATAGAGAAGCAATGAACGCATTGTACCCTAAACAAAAAAATATAAGTAAAGAATTGGACCTACAGATCTATCCAAATATATCAAAGAACAACAACACAACACCTAACGCATGGATCGAAAGGGCAAATAGAAACGAAGGAATTATAAAGGAACAAAGAATGAAAATTGACCAACTACAAGAAGCGTTAAGTAAAATCACAAAGATGTGCAATACGACAATTGAGTCTCCAGATGTGTTCACAATGGAAGTGAAGGAGGCGATCAATAATCTCAAAATAAAATAAAATGGAAAACAACTTCAAAATCATGCAGCTAAACATAAGAAGCCTTAGAAGCAACATAAATCTTCTTGAAGTATTTATGAACAAACAAAAAGTGGACATAGCCATATTAAATGAAACATGGACACACCTAGATAACAAACCACAGATACAAAACTACAAATTAATCACAAGAAATAGAGAGGATGGATACGGAGGAGTAGGCTTTCTAGTTCATAAAAAAGTAGGAGTAAAACAAGTAGATACAAATTTAAACCTAACACACATTGAAATAATACAAATTAAAATAAAAGTTCTAAATAACAATTTAAACATAATAACATTCTATAACCCACCAAACGGTAATAGAAACACGGAAATAGAAGAATTTCAAAAAATCATAGATAAAATGGAAAACAGCGAGAACACAATAATAGCAGGAGACATAAACGAGCACAGCAACATGTGGGGACAAGCAATAAGAGAAAGCAGCACAGGGAAAAAAATAGCCGAAATAATATCAAATAGCAGTCTACAATTGCTAAATAATGGAAAACCAACAAGGCTAAACCTAAGGAACCACACAACGTCAACACTGGATATAACCCTATGTACCCAGGATATATTCAACAAAGTGTCATGGGACTGCATAGAGGAAAACGTCGGATCGGATCATTTACCAATAATAATAAACATCAACATAAATAGATTTACAAGGAAAGAGATCATAGACTGGAAAAAGGTAATTCAGGAAACAACAAACATAGAGGAAATAGAGAACAACGAACAAAAAAACATAGAAACGATATTAGAAGAAATAATAATGCAAAACACAAGAATAGTAACGTGTAATCATAGAAATAACCCAAAAACATGGTGGAATGAACAACTACAAAGGCTATGGAACATAAAAAAACAAAAGCAAAAAATATACAATAGACAAAAGGACCTATACACGGCCACGGAACTATTAAGATCAATTGCAATTTTGAAAAGGGAAATTAAATCAGCCAAAAGGAAATCATGGGAGAATTTTGTAACAAGCATAAATCCAAACATAAATACAAAACAATTATGGAATAAAATAAATAAATTAAAAAATAAAAGAGGAAACGGCTTCAACCTGTTGGAGGATTATGATATGGCAAAAAAATTTCTAAACGAAAACTTCCCAGAATCTATTGAAGAAACAAGACTACCAATGGAAACAACAAGCGTGAAGCAGTATAAATTTAATGATAAAATAATAATAGAAACATTAAAACAAAAACAAAATACAGCACCAGGAGAAAACAAAATTTCTTATAAAACGCTAAAAAATATAATAGAAATCAACCCGAATATAATAAAGAATATAGTGAAATATCTAAACGAAATATATATAAGCCAAATATATCCAGAAAAATGGAAAAAAACAAAAGTGATTCCAATCAAAAAACCCAACAAAGATGAATTCGAAACAGGAAGCTACAGACCAATTTGCCTACATAACACAATATCAAAAATATTTAATAAATCCATATTGGAGGAGTTAAACAAACACATATTAGATAAAAAAGTACTACCAGCAAATTCATATGGATTTAGAAAAGGATATAATATAATGGATTATTTCGTGAATTTATTCAGTGAAATAGAAGCAGAAAAAGCCAAGAAAAAAGTACAAATATTAATAACCACCGATATATCAAAAGCTTTCGATAATGTTCGAAAAGATATACTAATACAGAAACTAAAGGAAATAGATACACCAAAACATATAATTAATTGGATATATCAGTTTTTAACAAACAGAACAATAATATTAGATAATGGAACAAATACAATAAAACAAATCACGAATAAGGGAATCCCGCAAGGAAGTTGTCTGAGCCCATGTCTCTTCAATATATACACCAAAGAAATACATAAACTTCAAAAAGCAGAGATATCAATATATCAATTTGCAGACGATGTAGCCATTTTAGTGAAAGAAAAGAATGAACGAGCAGCAATAGCAACAAGCAACAAAATCTTAAGTAAGCTAAACGAAGAACTAAGGAAGATAGAACTAAAAATAAATCCGGAGAAAAGTACATTCATGAGGCTATACAAGAATAAACCCACAGGACAAGATGTAAAAATAAACCATATCAGATTATCGGAAGAAAAAGAAATAAAACTATTGGGAGTAACATTCACGAATAAAATATCACTACTACCACACTACAAATATTTAGAAAAGGAAATAGGAAGTGCAACAAATCTGCTGAAAGCCATAACTCATAAAAATGGAGGAGCCCATCCACAAATGATAACGAACGTTTACAAAGCAATCATACAAACAAGGACCAAATTTGCAGACACAATAACTACAACAAAAATAAAAAACTGTACCAAAATAAAACAGCAAATAATCAATAAGAACTTAAGAATTTGCACAGGAATGCTAAAAACGACGCCAATACCAACACTACTAGCAGAAACAGCCACACTACCAGCGGAGCTAGATAATAAACTAACATCATTGAAGTACATAGCAAACAACATAAACAAAAACAGCGTTACAGCCGAGAAAATCAAAAATAATCAAATAATGGAAAAACTAAGGAAGCTGTATGTCGAAACTAACTTTCTAGAAAAAATAGCGCACCCAGAAAACAGAATAATAAGAAAGACAAAAAATATAGAAATACAGGAAGAAATCAAAAAAAAAAGTGAGAAATCAAACATGAACCAAATAGAAATAATGTCACTCTACATAGAGTTACTAAACAAATATAAAGGATATCAACAAATTTACACGGATGGAGCACTAAAAGATGGAAAGGGAGGAATTGGAATATACATTAAAAACCTAGACGAGCAACTTAAAATAAACGTAAAGAATAAAGCAACTATAAAAACCATAGAAACACTGGCAATAAAAATAGCAATAGAGAAAGCAATACAGCGTGAATTCACAAAAATTGTCATATTTACAGATTCAAAAAGCAGTTGCTCGTCTCTAAATAAAGTAATAAAAGAGGGAAAGTACAAATACTATGAAAAGGAAATACTAGATAAAGCAGCAGAAAATGAGAACACACAGATCAAAATACAATGGATACCAAGCCACATGGGGATAGTGGGGAATGAGAAAGCAGATAAATTAGCAAAAGAAGCAATAGAAGAATCAAATGAAACAATAGAAAATTTAATAACTATAGAAGATGCCCATCAAATAATAGAAGAAGAAATAAGACAGAAATGGAAGATAAAATACAATAATTGGACAACAGAAATAGGGAAATACAATAAGCAAATAAATAACATACCACCAGCAAAACCATGGTACCACAAAGCCCAGATGAGCCCATACAACATCAGACAAATAAACAGATTGAGGACAGGACACGCAAAAAATAAAAAATTTAAAAACACAGTGGGAATTGAGGAAAACAACCTATGTGACATATGCAACACTATAGAAGACAACGAACACATAGTGGAGAAGTGTAAAAAATTCAATCAAATACGCCAAAAATACACACTAATACAACATAATAAACTAATAGATATCCTAAAATCAGAAAATATTAAAAACTATAAAATAATTTGTGATTACCTAAAAGAAATAGACTACGGTTTATAAAAATATTTATGTTAAAATAAGAAACCCTACTAACCATAAGAATTTTAAGAACTATATTTTGTTCAACCATTCATGAAAGATAAAAAGATAAAACTGTTATAATTTATAGAACAAAAAAAAAAAAAAAATAACTTTGACACTTGTATAAAATTTTAATATTGTTATGTATACCAATAGGTCGTGTGGATAAAATAGTATTCAGGCCTAAGCAAATGAAATAAAAAAAAAAAAAAAAAAAAAAAAAATTTTTTTTTTTTTTTAATTCTGTACGACGCAAATTTTTTTTTTTTCAACTTTATTTTAGCTGGGTTCTTAAAATGATTTTAAACGAATATTTAATTTGTATAAAAGTAGAATGATTGATTTGACGATTACGAGGTTGCAAATTATTAAGGAAATTGAACTTTATGAAGAGTTATTTGATTTTTTATGTAGAGCACACACAAATTTTTTGCTTTTTCTTTCGTCTTAATTTAACACACAAGAGGCCATGTTCTAAAATGAATTGAAATAAAAAAAAAAATACTACGAACACGCACACAAATACACATTTAGTACAAGCGCGTTTAGATGGTCACAAAACCGATGTAATTTTGAGTTGAGTTTGATTATGTATTTATTTCGATTTTTGATATAATAATTAAATTTGTAATAAATTAAATAATTAAAATGGTTCGTCCTTTTTAAAAGGTTAAAGCAGTTGTGAGTTATTGTTAATTTCTTGTTTTAAATCCAATTAACTAAACTCATTTGTAACTCATTCACCGGTTAAGGCTGAAACACACCAAGAGCAGCGCGACATGTCCCAAACAACCCACACTGTCGGCTGCTTGTATCCGTTCACACCGAGCAGCGCAGCAGATTTTTGGTTTTTACTTTTATCAAAATTGTTTTTTGTATTATACGAGACTTTAATACTATGTATATTATGTGAAGAACGTTTATTTTTCAAAATATTTTATTTCAAAACAAATAGGTACACAAGAAAATAATAGAAAATAATCAAAACGTCAGATTTATTGAGGTTATGTTTAGCAGCAAAGAGCAGTTTTTTTTTTGCTGCTAGGTGTGGAACCAGTTGACGCGACAGCAGAACCAACTTCATTTAATACATTTTTTTCAATTGAAAATTTTTTATTATAAATTTAAAATAATTGAATGTTTTCTTCAAAAATGCTTATATTTATGCTCAAACTACGATTTGAATTTGTTAAATAGGTAAATTAATTAATATTTAAATCTGCTGCTCGCTGCCGCTGCTCGGTGTGTTTCATGCTTTAACCGGAGCAATAATTATTGCTCAATTTGAAACGTGCGGCAGCATCAAAAGCTGCAAGTTTTTTAAGCATGAAACACACCGAGCAGCAGATTTAAATATTAATTAATTTACCTATTTAACAAACTCAAATCTTAGTTTGAGCATAAATATAATCATTTTTGACGAAAACATTTAATTATTTTAAATTTTTAATAGAAAATTTCTAAGTTGGTTCTACTGTCGCGTCAACAGGTTCCACACCTACTAGCAGCAAAAAAAAGATGCTTTTGCTGCTAAACATAACCTCAATAAATCTGACGTGTTGTTTAGTTTCTATTATTTTCTTGTGAACCTATTTGTTTTGAAATAAAAAATTTTGAAAAATAAACGTTCTTCACAAAATATAGTATTAAAGTCTTGTACAATACTTTTTGTCGTACGCCGAAGTACTTTTCATACCAGGCGCCTCGGCTTGAGCTTCGAAAATAAAAATTCTTTATTTCATTTTTCAATTATGCAAATTAGTTTTATTTGATTGATATCGTTTAATTTTATAGAAATAAATTCAATTTGTTGAGAAATAATTTATTTTTTATTAAAAGAACGTTAGAACGTAAAAAAGTATGCTTAAGCATATTCCTGGACGTCGCGCAAGCATTCGATAAAGTCTGGCACAGTGGTCTGGAATACAAGCTGCATAGAGATCTACCGAGACAATTCTATGCCATACTAAGATCTTATTTATCCAATAGACACTTTCGAGTGAAATATGAGGATGAATACTCTGAGCTAAAGAAAATCTCTGCCGGTGTCCCGCAGGGGAGTTTCTTAGGACCAATCCTGTATTTACTATATACAAGGGACATACCAACCACAAATGAAGGAACCATAGCCACCTTTGCAGATGACACAGCAATTATGGCAGTTGGAAATAATGTCGCTGATGCAACGAGCAAACTCCAGAGGATGACTAATGCGGTTTGTAACTGGACAAAGCGTTGGCGAATCAAACTTAATGAGACAAAATCCACGCATATTAACTTTACTTATCAAAAGGCTTACCACCTACCTATAGAAATTAACTCGCGACTCGTGTCATATGCAAATACAGCTAAATACCTTGGCATGACCCTCGATGCCAAGCTTAAGTGGAGAGAGCATGTCAAAAAGAAAAAAGAAGAACTTAACATAAAGTTCAGAAAAATGTATTGGCTCATAGGTAGAGGCACTGAGCTTAAAATTCACAATAAGCTGCTGCTATATCGGCAAATTTTGAAGCCGATATGGACCTACGGTATACAACTCTGGGGATGTACCAAGCAAACAAACGCCAAAATGATACAGACGTTTCAAAACAAGGTTCTTCGTAGCATCGTCAATGCTCCGTGGTACGCAAGAAATGAAGACCTTCACAGGGACCTACGGATGGAATACATCAAAGAGGAAATAAAAATGCATGCCGCAAAACACGAAATAAGGCTCCAGGAACATGGAAACCCCTATATTCGCCATATGATAGATAACCCTGTCGTTGAAAGAAGACTCCAAAGAACGAGGCCACTTGACCTAGTGAACTTACCAAACTAAAATTAGTAAATAGGTTTAATTGATTATGGGGCTAACCAGTGGGTTACACCCTAACAAACGTGAATTTTACTAGATATATAAAAAAATTGTATTTGAAAGAAAAATTGCTAGATGAGCGCAGTCTCAGTCGTAATAAAATAAAATGAAAATTGCAATGAAGTTATCTACAAAGCCAAGGCAATGCGTTCCACACTCGACTGCGACATTTTAAAGTAGTACAAAGCGAAGCGCTTTGTCAACATAACCTACAAATCACATTTTTGGTACAACTGTTTTATATTTACCAAAAAATCTAGCACATATGTAGCTTACAAGTTATAATATCTCATTTCTTGCTATAATTCACGTGTAAAATGGACCTATATAAAATATTTGATAGCAACAAAATGTGCAAAGCCGACGCCACCGGTATGAAAGGGTCTCAGCTTCACATTTGTGGTAACTAAAAATTTCGAGGCGAGGCGCCTGGTATGAAAAGTTCTTAGGCTGTTTACGAAACCGATACTTATTTTGTGGAATCTAACTTATTCAATGTAAAGTAGTATTCAAATCTCGCTGGAATTCTGACAGTTCTCGCGCAGAAAAAACATGGCGGATACACAGTGATGTACTATTTCGGCTTAATTGTTTACGTTTTTATGTTGTATTTGTACTTCTGTTTTTAGGTTAGGTTTTTATTTATATCATTTTATTTTATTATTTATATGTTATAACGTTTTGAATCACAAAATGTTTTTATAATTTTATTTTAAAAGAATCGTTTGAAATCGATAATCGAAGAATTAATGCAATCTAACAATTTTTTTATGTTGTTGTGGTTTTGATCAATGACTGACATTTTTTGGTTATTTATTTTCCTTAGTCCGTGCGAAAATTAAATGTTGACGTTGTTTCCATAGGCGTGCAATATTTTTTTACACCTATTAATTTTCACATGAAATATGATTGTAATAACATAAAATCATAAACATTTTGAATGTTTTGTGTATTAAAACTGAAATATAATACATTTGAATGATTATTTATTATTTTATTTAGGTTTACTATCTAAGATAAATGCGACTCATCAAATTTTTTATAATTTTTTTTTCTTCATCACTGGAAGCTGCGCAGAACAATTAAAATTTTTTTTTTTTAAGATCTGAATAGGACTATAATTTCCTATGCAATAAGTTAGGTTCCACAAAATAAGTATCGGTTTCAAAAAGGGCCTTAAAAGAAAATACATCAAAGTGAAGTTGTTTCTGTCGTTTCAATAATATGTTCCACATCTAGCTTCAAAAAAAATCGCGCCTTTGTCGCTATACATAAGCTCACTGTTTTTTTGGTTTATTTTATATTTATATAAATGCAAAAAGAATATAATAAGAATTTCTTTCTTTCATTTATCATTACAGAAAAGTTAAAATAATTAATTCGTCGAAAAATTAAATACACTACCTAATACCCTTGACAGACTACTAATACCCTTGACAGACTAGGGATTAGCTAAGCGCGATTAGTGATTTTTTCGAGATTAGCTGTAGTGTGTCAAGTTGAAGATTAGCTAATCTCGTTTTATTTGAGGATTAGTCACTAATCGAGATTAGTGCACCAATCCTTGAAAATTTTCGAGCTTATCTCATTGTATTGGGTTTAGTGATAGTACAAGTGGCACTACAATGTGAAATAATTATTTAAACATTGCTGAAAATGCAAGTGGCGTGAATTTACGATAGAAGTTATAAAATCAATGACATCTTAAAAAATTTGTGCTGAATAAATTGCGAGGAAAAAGAAAATCTAGTGTGTTTTAATGTATAAATCTTAGAAATATTGAATTAAAAAATGAGTTCAGCTGATTTACTAGCTATATTTCAGCGAATCACCATAAAAATATTTTATTTCTCTGCAAGAAACTAATCCCTAGTCTGTCAACGCATATGGATTTGTGGTGGATTAGCTAATCTCGTTTCACTAATCGCGCTTAGCTAATCCCTAGTCTGTCAGTGGTATTAGGGATTAGCTAAACGCGATTAGTGATTTTTTCGAGATTAGCTGTAGTGTGTCAAGTTGAAGATTAGCTAATCTCGTTTTATTTGAGGATTAGTCACTAATCGAGATTAGTGCACTAATCCTTGAAAATTTTCGAGCTTATCTCGTTGTATTGGGTTTAGTGATGGTACAAGTGGCACTACAATGTGAAATAATTATTTAGGCCCGAATCGGCAGACACAACTACAACTTTTAGTTGCAGTCACTCTTTTTTCGAAATTGATGTTCGAAAATGGTATTTTTAAACCAGAATAAAAGAGCAAATTTATTCAGAAATCTAGTACAATTTTCAAATAATTAATTTTTCCAAATAAATTCTAACTTTTTCAACGCCAAAATCACAATAAAAATAATATTAATTGATTAATTATTGATAAATAAAGGTATTTTGTTTATTATTATTTATTATGACCTAAAATAAATAAATTTACATCGAAATTAGAAATGATAGATTCGATTTTAAACGTCAATTACATATATTCACTGATTGTAGTCGCCGATATGCACGACTACAACTTCAATCTACACTTTAATCTGTGATTTTATTGCGGTTTAAAAATACCAAAAGAAACAATTTAGTCGCAGTTGCGAATTAATTGTGGTTTGTCGATTTGGCCCTTAAACATTGCTGAAAATGCAAGTGGCGTGAATTTACGATAGAAGTTATAAAATCAATGAAATCTTAAAAAATTTGTGCTGAATAAATTTTGAGGAAATAGAAAATCTAGTGTGTTTTAATGTATAAATCTTAGAAATATTGAATTAAAAAATGAGTCCAGCTGATTTACTAGCTATATTTCATATACCATAATAATATTTTATTTCTCTGCAAGAAACTAATCACTAGTGTGTCAACTCATATGGATTTGTGGTGGATTAGCTAATCTCGTTTCACTAATCGCGCTTAGCTAATCCCTAGTCTGTCAGTGGTAAAAAAAGAAAAATCGCGTCGCTTGGTGTGCACAGATGTTGGCGTCTATTGTGTGGATTGCTTGGAATATGTCCTGTCGCTTTTGGTGTGTTTACCCATCAAACACACCGAGCAGCAGATTTAACTATTAATTAATTTACCTATTTAACAAATTCAAGTCGTAGTTTGAGCATAAATATAAGCATTTTTGAAGAAAACATTCAATTATTTTAAATTTTTAATAGAAAATTTCCAATTAAAAAAATGTATTAAATGAAGTTGATTCTGCTGTCGCGTCAACTCGTTTCACACCAAAAAAAAAAACGCTCTATGCTGCTAAAAATTACCTCAATAAATCTGACGTGTTGTTTAATTTCTAATATTTTCTTGTGAACCTATTTATTTTGAAATAAAATATTTTGGAAAATAAACGTTCTTCACAAAATATAATATTAAAGTCTCGTATAAACAAAAAAAACAATTTTGATAATCAAAGAAAAAATCTGCTGCGCTGCTCGGTGTAAATGTGCCTATTTTCACATGTATTTTTCAGCACCGAGATGTGTTGTCACAACAACAGTGCTCAGTGCTGATTTTCACGTGTATTTTTGCATTACATCGATCCGGCTGTCCACACGAAGTTAACACTGCAACACATCATTTCCTCGTTTCTTACGTCTTTGCCTATAAACTAACTGGAGGGGAAAATATTCTTGTTGCACTTTTTCAACGCAAATTTTAGGTGATGAACAAGTTGCAACACACAAACACAAATATAAAATAATAAAACATTTGAATGTGGTTCGATTTTTTTTTTTTGTAAACTGGTTTTATTTCTAATTTTTATTTTAAACAGTAAACACCTCCTACAAAAAATAAATAAACAAAACACATACACAGATAAGTAACAACAGTTTTATTATTTCGCCTAAACGCGAGGAGTTGTCCTGTTGCGTTGCAGTGTTAACTTCGTGTGAACACCCCCGATGTTTGTGTAAAATGATGTTTATTTTCCTGTAGAGTGAAGAGTAGTGTAGAGTGAAATGAGAATATATTTGTATGCGTTAGTGTGTAACATCGCGATAGACAAAAATAAATTTTGTCGAACATGTGCATCATAAATTTCCCCTCTTCATAAGTTTGTAGGTCGTAAAAGTGTAAAAGAGGAGGAAAAAAAGTGACGAAAAAATACACGTGAAAATAGGCCCAATGGATATAGCCGATAGTGTAGATTGTTTGGGATATGTCGCGCTGCTGTTGGTGTATTTCAGCCTTTAATGGTGGATTCTGCGAGAAATAAATTTATCAGCCGTGATTATACATATGGTGATGACAGCTGTTTTTTACTAGCCGATTTCAGTCACCGGATCATTGGGAAGAATTATTCTTGCTAATATGGGGTTTTATGGGGCAAAATAAATAAATCTAATGTAAAAAAAAAATGATTTAAATCATTACGCGCGTTCGATTGGACAGAATAAAGTACTTTTCATACCATACGCCTCGCCTCGAAATTTTTACTTTTAATTACATACCACAAATGTGAAGCTGAGACCCTTCCAGACCGATGGCGTCGGCTTTGAACATTCGGTTGCCATCAAATATATGATTTTGGTCCATTTTATACTTGAATTATACCAAGAACTGAGATATTCTGAATTTGTAGCATATCTATGAGCTAGATTTTTCAGTAAATTTAAAACAGTTGTGCCAAAAATGTGATTAGTAGGTTATGTTGTCAAAGCACTTCGCTTAAAAAGTTGCAGTACGAATGTCATTACACAATCTTCACAAAATACTGGATTATGTCGTTTTCACAACGCGATTTTTGACAATCGGGATAAATGAAAATCGCGATTAACTTTGTGTCTGTCTACCGTGGTGTATTTATATTATCCGTTCCTTTCCGTTCCTACACGAACCGACACAGACAAATATTGTTCAAAAAATGAATGTCTGACGGATAGTATAAATTGGTTATATCTGACACGATATATGTAGGAAGTGAAAGGAACGGATAATATAAATCCACCTTTAGGCGATCGAAAGGTCGCTAATAAATTATAAAAAACGGAAGGATTGTGCTAGAAAAGAATAAAACACATTTTAATTTTTACAGATTTTTAATAGTTTGTCGAATACAATATTTAATACTTATAGCGTGGCAGGGGGGGGGGGGAAGGGAAACTAGGGACTAGGAAAAATGGCTGCTACAAAACGTCGAAAAACTCGTAAATCTGGTAGAGCAGATAACGGCGAATCCAAAAAAAACAAAAATGGCCCATGTCTAACCCCGCCAACCAACTAGGTTAACTTTGTATGATTTATTTTGTTTATGTGCTCACGTGCTCACCAAGAGACAGATGCAGAACTTGTTGAAATTCAATACAAAGGCCTTAACATGAACGCGGGGTTATGAAAATTTCGGAAATGTCTCGTTATCATATCACGTTTGGAGTTTCTGTTGGAGAGCCTGGGAGTTGAAGTTTCGTAGATTCCGATTGGAACTTTTGTTCAGCCATTCACTGAGTGATTCTTACCATTTATTGTTGACAGTTCCTTCGGGAGACCTCAATGTTAACTTCTCCGAAGCATTCAAATTTGACTAAAGTTTAAGATGATGTTTAGGCGGCTTTTTCGGTGTTGGGGCACAGACCGAATTTTTTTGACGTTTCACAGACCAACCAGATAATGTTTGATTCCAAAGTTTTAGCACGTGGCGGAATATTCGTTACAGGGAGGAATAGGGTTGTTACATGGTTTATCCGCAATAGATTTGCGATAATGGCCTTGAGGTGAGAAATGTTTTCCAACAATATTTGAGTTTCTTTCAATTGCTAAACTCTGAACTATAACGATTACTTGATTTTAGCATAATTTCTTCAAATTCTATATCTATGAAGAATCAAGTAGGGATACCGTTTAATCGAGTTTCTACTTTTTTGGGGCTAGTGTTTATTGTTTGGGTGGTACTAGCTTTTGTGGAAAATATCACTTGACGAAAAATTCGTTTGGCAAGATTATGCATATTTGTAAACTTTGTTTGAGTTGCTCACCACCGAAATAGCATTTCATATTGTAATTGATCTGGGTTTGAATAAGCATTTCGGGCTAATTTCCTCTTTATTAATTCGTTTGAAACCAAAATGTTGATAATTATCGTTATACGGTAAGCTAGCATTCCGACTGGATTTTTCTCCGCCATGGCGCCATATATTTGTGTTTGCACTAATTTAAAGGGTTAATCTCCCTTTTTAGGAAGGATTTTAGATCAACCCAGAGATATGTGCTTTAGTGACCAATCACGATTCACCAGCGTTCTTTAAAACCTTTGATTCATTAATTGCAGATTATCTCTCCGACAGCATGAAACATTTTAATCAGTTGAATTAAATCTTGACTTAGGTTGAATTAAAAATACCATTTGGCCATTTTGCACCAATACTCTTTTTTAACCGAATATTTTCGGTCGACATCCTGCACGCAGCCTCAGCCGCCCAACACCTACACGAAAAATTATTTATTACCGCATAGTCTCAATCAACCGGTAAAAGTAACGCCAAGTTCACTGCCCCGAAATAGCATGTCATCGAAATTTCCCCTTTTTTGCTAAACAAAAAAAAAAACAAAACGAAAAATTTTGACTTTTCATTTGCTGATGTCAATTTTGTTTTTAGTTCAAGAAACTACATTTCATTCGCCTTGTGACCGTATAAGTGGAAACACGTATATTGTGAAAAAAGGAGTTTTTTAAGCAGTGAGTGGGAAAGTGAAAAGTGGTGAAAAATCAGAAAATTCAAAAAAAAAAAGAGGAAATAAAATTCCAAAAATAAAAAGAGACAATAAAATAAAAAAGTTTGTGAAGAAAATCAAAAAACCAAAAATAGAAAATAAAACAGAAAATCAAAATGGCGGCCCAAGCCGACCAAACAATTTAATAAATGAAAGAAGAACATCAGATGCAGATTTCATGGGATATGAAGAAAAGGAAATAAAACAAAAAAGAAAATTAATTAATAATAACAGTGACGGTGAAACGGAAAGTAAAATGGCTAGACATAACAATATTAAAACAGGAAAAAGCGAAAATAATAAGATCGAGAAAATGGATGAGGGTAAAAATATTAACAACGAAACAAAAGATCAGCCAACTAGACCAGAAAATAAGTACCTAAATAACGATAAAGGACCATTCTACGTGTTAGTAAAGGCTAGAACACCAAAAAATATGCTGTGTGTGATTCTGTCAAGAGTGTTTATACAAAACCAAGTGAAAATAATAAACATAACCGAAGTTAGCAATAAACTAGCGAGAGTGGAATTCGATTCGTATGATAAAGCGAACAAATGCGTGAGAAAAGACAATCCAGTACACATAACACTAATGGAAAAAGGGTACACTTGCTTCATACCGAAAAATTATACACACGTGGAAGGAGTCATCAGAGGATTGGCGGGGGAGTTCACGATGGAAGAAATAAAAGCAAACCTGACCTGTGATTATCCAATAACCCATATAGAGACCCTGCAAACATGGGATAGAGAAAAAAAAGAATTAAAAAACACAAACATTACAAGAATTGAAATAAGAGCAAGCGAACTACCGAAACAAGTATCGTTCTACGGAGTTAAAATAAAAACAGGGATGTACATACCAAAAATCAAATTTTGCTCAGCGTGCCTTGGCTACGGACACTTTAAAAAAATTTGCAGATCACAAATTAAAAGATGTAGTAAATGTGCAAAGCCAATGACACAAGAAAATCCACACAACTGTCAAGAAAAACCAGAATGTAGATTCTGCGAAGGAGAAGAGCACTTCACAAATTCAAAAAACTGCCCAGAAAAGAAAAAACAAAACCAAATTAAAATGCATATAATAAAACATAAAACAACATATAGAGAAGCAATGAACGCATTGTACCCTAAACAAAAAAATATAAGTAAAGAATTGGACCTACAGATCTATCCAAATATATCAAAGAACAACAACACAACACCTAACGCATGGATCGAAAGGGCAAATAGAAACGAAGGAATTATAAAGGAACAAAGAATGAAAATTGACCAACTACAAGAAGCGTTAAGTAAAATCACAAAGATGTGCAATACGACAATTGAGTCTCCAGATGTGTTCACAATGGAAGTGAAGGAGGCGATCAATAATCTCAAAATAAAATAAAATGGAAAACAACTTCAAAATCATGCAGCTAAACATAAGAAGCCTTAGAAGCAACATAAATCTTCTTGAAGTATTTATGAACAAACAAAAAGTGGACATAGCCATATTAAATGAAACATGGACACACCTAGATAACAAACCACAGATACAAAACTACAAATTAATCACAAGAAATAGAGAGGATGGATACGGAGGAGTAGGCTTTCTAGTTCATAAAAAAGTAGGAGTAAAACAAGTAGATACAAATTTAAACCTAACACACATTGAAATAATACAAATTAAAATAAAAGTTCTAAATAACAATTTAAACATAATAACATTCTATAACCCACCAAACGGTAATAGAAACACGGAAATAGAAGAATTTCAAAAAATCATAGATAAAATGGAAAACAGCGAGAACACAATAATAGCAGGAGACATAAACGAGCACAGCAACATGTGGGGACAAGCAATAAGAGAAAGCAGCACAGGGAAAAAAATAGCCGAAATAATATCAAATAGCAGTCTACAATTGCTAAATAATGGAAAACCAACAAGGCTAAACCTAAGGAACCACACAACGTCAACACTGGATATAACCCTATGTACCCAGGATATATTCAACAAAGTGTCATGGGACTGCATAGAGGAAAACGTCGGATCGGATCATTTACCAATAATAATAAACATCAACATAAATAGATTTACAAGGAAAGAGATCATAGACTGGAAAAAGGTAATTCAGGAAACAACAAACATAGAGGAAATAGAGAACAACGAACAAAAAAACATAGAAACGATATTAGAAGAAATAATAATGCAAAACACAAGAATAGTAACGTGTAATCATAGAAATAACCCAAAAACATGGTGGAATGAACAACTACAAAGGCTATGGAACATAAAAAAACAAAAGCAAAAAATATACAATAGACAAAAGGACCTATACACGGCCACGGAACTATTAAGATCAATTGCAATTTTGAAAAGGGAAATTAAATCAGCCAAAAGGAAATCATGGGAGAATTTTGTAACAAGCATAAATCCAAACATAAATACAAAACAATTATGGAATAAAATAAATAAATTAAAAAATAAAAGAGGAAACGGCTTCAACCTGTTGGAGGATTATGATATGGCAAAAAAATTTCTAAACGAAAACTTCCCAGAATCTATTGAAGAAACAAGACTACCAATGGAAACAACAAGCGTGAAGCAGTATAAATTTAATGATAAAATAATAATAGAAACATTAAAACAAAAACAAAATACAGCACCAGGAGAAAACAAAATTTCTTATAAAACGCTAAAAAATATAATAGAAATCAACCCGAATATAATAAAGAATATAGTGAAATACCTAAACGAAATATATATAAGCCAAATATATCCAGAAAAATGGAAAAAAACAAAAGTGATTCCAATCAAAAAACCCAACAAAGATGAATTCGAAACAGGAAGCTACAGACCAATTTGCCTACATAACACAATATCAAAAATATTTAATAAATCCATATTGGAGGAGTTAAACAAACACATATTAGATAAAAAAGTACTACCAGCAAATTCATATGGATTTAGAAAAGGATATAATATAATGGATTATTTCGTGAATTTATTCAGTGAAATAGAAGCAGAAAAAGCCAAGAAAAAAGTACAAATATTAATAACCACCGATATATCAAAAGCTTTCGATAATGTTCGAAAAGATATACTAATACAGAAACTAAAGGAAATAGATACACCAAAACATATAATTAATTGGATATATCAGTTTTTAACAAACAGAACAATAATATTAGATAATGGAACAAATACAATAAAACAAATCACGAATAAGGGAATCCCGCAAGGAAGTTGTCTGAGCCCATGTCTCTTCAATATATACACCAAAGAAATACATAAACTTCAAAAAGCAGAGATATCAATATATCAATTTGCAGACGATGTAGCCATTTTAGTGAAAGAAAAGAATGAACGAGCAGCAATAGCAACAAGCAACAAAATCTTAAGTAAGCTAAACGAAGAACTAAGGAAGATAGAACTAAAAATAAATCCGGAGAAAAGTACATTCATGAGGCTATACAAGAATAAACCCACAGGACAAGATGTAAAAATAAACCATATCAGATTATCGGAAGAAAAAGAAATAAAACTATTGGGAGTAACATTCACGAATAAAATATCACTACTACCACACTACAAATATTTAGAAAAGGAAATAGGAAGTGCAACAAATCTGCTGAAAGCCATAACTCATAAAAATGGAGGAGCCCATCCACAAATGATAACGAACGTTTACAAAGCAATCATACAAACAAGGACCAAATTTGCAGACACAATAACTACAACAAAAATAAAAAACTGTACCAAAATAAAACAGCAAATAATCAATAAGAACTTAAGAATTTGCACAGGAATGCTAAAAACGACGCCAATACCAACACTACTAGCAGAAACAGCCACACTACCAGCGGAGCTAGATAATAAACTAACATCATTGAAGTACATAGCAAACAACATAAACAAAAACAGCGTTACAGCCGAGAAAATCAAAAATAATCAAATAATGGAAAAACTAAGGAAGCTGTATGTCGAAACTAACTTTCTAGAAAAAATAGCGCACCCAGAAAACAGAATAATAAGAAAGACAAAAAATATAGAAATACAGGAAGAAATCAAAAAAAAAAGTGAGAAATCAAACATGAACCAAATAGAAATAATGTCACTCTACATAGAGTTACTAAACAAATATAAAGGATATCAACAAATTTACACGGATGGAGCACTAAAAGATGGAAAGGGAGGAATTGGAATATACATTAAAAACCTAGACGAGCAACTTAAAATAAACGTAAAGAATAAAGCAACTATAAAAACCATAGAAACACTGGCAATAAAAATAGCAATAGAGAAAGCAATACAGCGTGAATTCACAAAAATTGTCATATTTACAGATTCAAAAAGCAGTTGCTCGTCTCTAAATAAAGTAATAAAAGAGGGAAAGTACAAATACTATGAAAAGGAAATACTAGATAAAGCAGCAGAAAATGAGAACACACAGATCAAAATACAATGGATACCAAGCCACATGGGGATAGTGGGGAATGAGAAAGCAGATAAATTAGCAAAAGAAGCAATAGAAGAATCAAATGAAACAATAGAAAATTTAATAACTATAGAAGATGCCCATCAAATAATAGAAGAAGAAATAAGACAGAAATGGAAGATAAAATACAATAATTGGACAACAGAAATAGGGAAATACAATAAGCAAATAAATAACATACCACCAGCAAAACCATGGTACCACAAAGCCCAGATGAGCCCATACAACATCAGACAAATAAACAGATTGAGGACAGGACACGCAAAAAATAAAAAATTTAAAAACACAGTGGGAATTGAGGAAAACAACCTATGTGACATATGCAACACTATAGAAGACAACGAACACATAGTGGAGAAGTGTAAAAAATTCAATCAAATACGCCAAAAATACACACTAATACAACATAATAAACTAATAGATATCCTAAAATCAGAAAATATTAAAAACTATAAAATAATTTGTGATTACCTAAAAGAAATAGACTACGGTTTATAAAAATATTTATGTTAAAATAAGAAACCCTACTAACCATAAGAATTTTAAGAACTATATTTTGTTCAACCATTCATGAAAGATAAAAAGATAAAACTGTTATAATTTATAGAACAAAAAAAAAAAAAAAATAACTTTGACACTTGTATAAAATTTTAATATTGTTATGTATACCAATAGGTCGTGTGGATAAAATAGTATTCAGGCCTAAGCAAATGAAATAAAAAAAAAAAAAAAAAAAAAAAAAAAAAAAAAAACTACATTTTTTTTGTTTTGTTATTTTCGCACACAATTTTCTTTTCAATTATTGCAAATGCAGTAAGCAATACAAATATAAATTTGTGTATTTTTGATGAACAATATAAATTTTCATTTAAACGTGCAATGATCCAAAAATAAAACTTTATTGTAAACAAAGAATTTTTTATTTTTCGGCTGTGAAAAATCAACCCGCAGCTACTAAGAAGATAACAAGGAGAAAAGCGCATCATAGAAATTTTCGTTTGTATATTTTATTATTTAAAATAAAATACTAAATTGTTTCACGTAAATCGACGTAGAAATAAAACGGTAATATAATGAAAGTAACTGTTTCGACTTTGGCCGACTACATTTTTGTGTTGGATGTGTCCGAGGAATTGGAGTTAGAAAATTTCAAAGCATTCTGTGAGGTGGAATCTGGATTTCCTGCACCTGAAATTGTTATCGTGTTTAATGGGCGGCCGTTACTCGACGATAAAAAATCGCTCAAAGATTTGGGCATTAAAGATGGTGATGTTGTGGTGTTGCAACATATTATGCAAACTTCGGGTTCAGCAAGTTCGAATCCGTCAGATTCAAGTGAGTCAAACTATTGAGGTTATGTGATGATTTTGCACAAAAAAAAAATTAAAAATATTTTGCTTTGTTGTCTATTTTTAGCATTAACCGGATTAGATTTTAGTGGAATTCAAGTGCCTGGAGCGCATCCACCCGGTTTTTCATCACAAACCGTTAATCCTCAATTAACAGGCACATCGAGCCACCGTAATCCCAATGAAAGAGCACCGCCCATATCGGTTGCGCCCGAAGATGATCCAGAGGTTATAAGAAAATTATTTTTAGACAATCCCGATCAGTTGGCATTATTAAAACAAAATAATCCACGTTTGGCCGATGCTCTAACCTCGGGGAATTTGCGTAATTTTTTTACCCATATGAATTTCCGCTTCTAAAGGTGACCTAAATAATTTTTCCCGTTTTTAGAAAGTTTTGCCGCGGTGCTACGGGAACAGATGGCCGTTAGAATGGAGCGACAACAGCAACGTTTACGAATGTTGCAAGCTGATCCATTTGATACAGAGGCGCAACGTTTGATAGCCGACGAAATTCGACAAAAAAATATTGATGCTAATATGGAGGCTGCCATGGAATATAATCCCGAAACTTTTGGTACTGTTGTCATGCTGTACATTAATTGTCGTGTGAATGGGGTTCCGGTAAAGGCTTTTGTAGATTCTGGGGCTCAAACAACGATTATGAGTTCGGCATGTGCCGAACGATGCAATTTAATGCGATTGGTTGATACACGGTTGGTTTTTTACTTTATAATAATGTGAATCATTAATATAAATTTATATATTTGTCCCCAATTTTTACATTTAGTTGGGCTGGTATTGCCAAAGGTGTAGGCGTTCAAAAAATTATAGGCCGCATTCATATGGTGCAACTTCAAATCGAAAATGATTTTTTAATCACAAGTTTTTCTGTGCTGCAAGAACAGCCAATGGACGTTTTACTTGGTCTGGACATGTTAAAACGGCATCAGTGTAACATTGATTTACAATCTAATGTGCTTCGGATTGGAACCACGGGAACTGAAACCAAATTTTTACCAGAAAATGAATTACCCGAATGTGCTAGATTATCGATCACGCCCGAAGATGAGATGAAAGTGATGGGCGATGTAAGTATGGGGCTAGAAGAACAACAAATGAAAGATGCTTTAGAACAGAGTAAACGTGAAGTTGGTAAGTTTACGCAAACCACCCACCCAATAAATAGCAAGAATCATTTAGATTAAATTATTTACAGCTTCATCAAGTCGTCATCATAATGCTTCCAGTTCTGCTGGACATTCATCTAAACCAATGTTGGATCCAAAAACAAGTATTTTACCAACGGACAAATTTAACGAAGCTTTAGTTTCTGAAATTATTAAACTAGGATTTAATCGAGAACAAGTAATTGCTGAGTTACGTAAATTTAAAGGGGACAAGACTCAAGCAATTGCTGCACTTTTCGCCAAATCACTTAAATTTTAAATTATCCAATCTCGTTCACATATTTTGAGACACAACTGCAACAACATAAATTTACTACCTCTTAAAACTAACGATAGTTTTTTTTTTGTTTTAAACATTTTTTTTGGGTTCAATTAAAAATTATAAGTGCATTTTAGACATAATTAAATCTTAAGAATTTCGTTTTATCTATAATTGATATATACCTATATTTAACCGCTTATTGGCCTGTGTAAATTTATACAAAAAAATCAAGATATTTTCTTAGTAAAATTAAAAGTTGGACGGGACGTACTTTTTTTTTTGGTGAATGGTGAAGGTTTTTAGTCTGAATATTCTTAACACAACTATTAACACACTCTATAAATAAATAAACCTACTTAGTAATATTGAAATAATTATTTAAAAAGTAATCATATCGGTTAGAACCAAATCTTTAAATAAAATCGGCGTAACTCTATTTTTAAAGAAATTTATCTCAAAAACCTCCAAGACGGGGTTATCTCTAACATCTCACATACTTATGAAGATTTTAGAATTCTTAACCCAATTTTTACTCAATGCAGGTTTTTTTGTCCAATTACTCTGAAGGATTGTGTGAAGCTCAGCTTCATAAGGAAATAGTTTTCTTAGTTTTTCGTTAAAAAAAAAAGTTTTAAAATAATCAAAAGACTGAGTAAAAAAAAATTGTTATTTTGAAGTTTTACTGATAGCAACCAACATATTTTTTTAATTTTCTTAATTTTGATTAATTTGTTAATGATTAAAAGTAATAAAATAAGTTTATTAATGTAAGTAATGAAATTATTGAACATATTTTATTTTCTGGGCCGATTTCCCTTGGATTAAAATTTAAAACTCACAAAATCTAAGGCGTGTTTATAATTTTTTATTGAATATCAGTTACAGAAGGCAAAGGTTCATGTATTAAAATATGCGTGGATAAGGAAGCATTTTGAGAAAATGCTTTACCACAATAATTACAAACGTATGGTTTCTCACCAGTATGCGACCTCATATGTACCTTAAGACTACTGCTGCCAGCAAATTTTCTATCACAAATTGTACACGCGTGTGGTTTAACACCAGTATGTGATCGCATATGCCCCGACAAATGACCCGAACTGGAAAATGCTCGATCACAAATTGAACAAACGTGTGGTTTTTCGCCCGTATGCGTTCTATGATGTATAAGTAAGGTTTCTTGGCGTGCAAATGATTTGGAGCAGATATAACAGGTGTACGGTTTAATACCGGTATGTATTCTCTTGTGTATCGCTAATGTATTTGAACCAGCAAAACATTTTCCACATTCATTACACTCGTATGGTTTTTCGCCTGTATGCGTACGTAAATGTATAGCGACGTAGCCCCGTTGAGAAAATCCTTTACCACAAATATTACATAAAAATGGTTTTTCACCTGTATGGACACGTAAATGTTTCTCCAAATTGCATGCCTGTGTAAAACCTTTGTGGCATACAGTACAGACATATGGTTTTTCTCCCGTATGTGATCTCATGTGTATATGTAATGAGCGTGCCTCTACATAGTACTTGGGACAGTATTCACATTTCAATATTTTATGTTTCGTATGATATTTCATGTGTTTTGAAAGGGATGTGGCCCATTTAAAACGTTTGCCGCACACAGAACACAAGTGTGGCTTACCAATCACATTTCGCAACTCGCCGGTATGTTTCTTTTTGTGTTTTGTTAGGTTTGAAGATTCGGTAAATGCCATGCCGCATGCAAGGCAAACATGTGGCTTATCTGATGAATGAGTTTTTAGATGGCGTTTTAAAACTTTGTTACCTGCGAATTGTTTTTTACAAATGTGGCATTCGAATACACCGTTCAAATCTTGATGAACCTCATCCCAATGCGCTTTGAGTTCATCATCGTTATCGAATTCAATGAGACATAATTCACAGGCAAGTGATTTTATTTCATTCGAATGATGTCCATGTGGCAGTGGCTCTGATTGGTCAATATTATCCTCATTATTGATTACTATTAGCGGTATATTATTTGCAAAAGTTTCTATAAAATATAAAAGAATTATAATAAAATTTCAATGTTTAGAGTGAGCCTGTACTAAAATTACCATAGCTTTCGATAAGTATATCATCGTTATCATGTTGTAGACCCTCGACCTTTATATTCTTTAGAATATGAATCTGGGTTTCACACAAATTTATATTATTCTCTTCCATAGCACTATCATCAAGGCAGGGATTCGTTTCGAATAACATTGTTTGATTTTCATTGTGCACGTTTGTATCATATTGAATATCATTGTGTAACACCACAGAGTCTATTTTCTGAACGAACATAAAATCTTTTGAATCTATTGGACCTTCTTCTGCCTCGGGAAAATTCATTTGTGCCAGACTACTATTCTCTAAGTTATTTGTCTCTGGTGTTTGGGCGCTGGTAATTTGGCTATTCTGTTCATCATTTTTATCATAAGAATTCTCTTTTTTCACTTCTTCCAAATAAGCCCTCAGCCGTTTGTCGATCTTCTCACATTGCTGCCGAAATCGGAATGCTCGACTAATTTGTAAAACACATTGGACACACATTTGTTCTGGTAAGCCGTCTCCCATTGAAACCTACATTAATACGAGAAAATAGTTAAAAAATATCAAATATTTTGGATGAACAGAAGTTTGTACTTTAACATTTACGACGGATCGAAACATTTCGTCTAATGATGAACCGTAAAGTGGTTTCATATCCATTTGTTTATTTAGGCAGCCGCGGCAAACCTTATCGAAATCTATATGTTCACCTAAATTAGCCATTTCTTCCCTTTTATTGTCTTTATTGCAAGAAAAATAACAAAATGTATAGTTTTTATTTGGAGATGTCAAATGTCATTATTGACACTGAGTAAAGTAGTAAAAAATTCAAAACCAATTTATTTTCTACACATTTTGGAGATTTTAAGAACTGGAGAGTTTTTAAATTTGTTTCAAAATGGTCGGTTCAATGGTTAACATTCTTCTTTTAATATTTTTTTATAAATATAACTGATAAGAAGACAGCCTTACGTAATGCAAGTCATTTTAAATAAGGTGAGTGCATAACTTGTAAAAGTTAGTATTTATTATAAAACAATGTACAAATATTTATTTTAGCGTTGTAAGTTCTTTGTGCTAACTTGGTCGTACATGTTCGCAGACGAATTCGAAGCATTTTTTTTTTACGTACTAATGTGAATTTTATTCTGTTTTAGTTTAAGAGTCTCAAATGTCTGGTAAGTACTCGATTGAAATATAACTGGTTTTCTTATTGCAACAACACCACATTTGGGGCTATCTGGGTGCCAGTGGCGTACGTAACTACGTACTCACAGTCACAGGAGAAGGCACGTTTATTGGGGCTCACGAGATTTACCAAGTGTTCGAATATTAGTTCAAACTTCGAAGTTAAGATTAGATGATGGTAACTCAGATTAAGTTTAAAGTAGGCCACTCTTAAAAATTGTAGAACGAGGGACATTTCTAGGTAATTTTTAAGAAAAGGCGATGTTTTAGTTTTTACAGAAAGAAGGAATCGTTCCTGTTGCTTTCAAATATTTTCTTAAGGCAGGCCCAAACAAATTCAACCTTTTACAAATCAAGTTTTGATTAGAAAAGGTTGACAGATTAAATTTCTTTCGCAAAAAGTGAAATTTGATTTGATAAAGTGAAAAATTGTTGAAACTTTGTTCCTTGAAAAATACCTAAGCACAACGGAAAACAATTTCTTACTTTCCTCGTTAGGATCATCTTTTTCTTTAGAACCAGTCACAGAGCATTCACCATGCAAAAACTTTTGATTTTTGACTTACAGGCTTGTATGAATTTCTAACATAACAAACAAAAATGTTTGCTCGTTATGTTGGAAATTCATACAAACCTGCAAGTCAAAAGTTGGGTTCTCCTGTTTCATATCTCCTTGTCTCGGATTTCATATTTTAATCGCTTTTTAAAATTTCTCGAGATTATTGGAGTGTAGCATGGAGATGGGCTGCGCGATGTTCGAGACTTACATAATTGGTGATTCGGTGTTTTGAATCAGTCTGGTTATTCTAGATTTTCGAGATTAATCGAGTACTTTTGAGATTGTCGGGTGTGTCTTAAATCCTAATCGAAAAATATGATTGTTTGATATTTACGAAATTATCCGGTACTATTTGAGAGTTTCATTCTTATTGCATATCGTTTTATGAAGCTTAGTTCTAACTTGCTCTGCAGCATTTTCGAAATTTTCGTGATTTTTCTAGATTTTTATATGCTTTCCGAAATTATTCATTAACCCTCAATCAACCAGGGTCGTTTTCGTCCTGGCCAAAACTACTTTTTGTTATTTTTTCCGAAAGTTCCTCCATATGCAATTTAAAAGAAACATTAGTTATTTTCCGGGCAAAAAAACTATTGTTTAAGGATGCCTAAAGATAATCCGTCAACTATTTAAGATTATTTTTTATTGATAATTGTTGATTTTATAGCGCAAAGACGAAAACGACCCTGGTTTATGGAGTTAAGGTTCCTAAAATTCCTTCATGGATTGAGTTAAATATCTAGCGTAGATAGATCTCACTAAAAAAAAAATAGATCTCACAAATTTTATGCGGTGGATACAAATATCTGAGTAAAAATTGTAGATTAATCTCACTATTTTAGTGAGATTAAAAATTCTTGTCTACATTTGAAAAACATCTCATTTGTAGATGTAACTGACGTTTAGAAAATCAAGTTGAACTTGTGGAAGTAACAATATTTCCAGATATTTAGAATGGAACGTATAAAGTTTATTTATTTATTAGTCAACAGTACCTTTGTACATCTGGTATTTATAAAAATGGAAACATGAAATCATTACCAATTATTTAATTCAAATTTGCTTAATAAAAATTTCTTAAAACAACACTTTTAAATTCATTTCTATAGACAAATTAAAATCGAACACAGCAGAAACATTATTAAATATACGACTTGAAATAAAGATTGGATCCGACATACCTACCAATATTCGACCGATGGAAGAGGAGACTAATCTCAAGGCCTCGGTGCCTGAGCGATCGCACGTACCCCGTAATGAATACAACGACAGTTCGAACTATCAATTAGGCCCAGTGTGCATGAAACTTCCCTACGGACGGACAATGGTTCATAATTCAGTAACAGGTAACGGCCTAAATATGGCGGTAGCACATACCTAAGAGCGTTTGCCTCTCGAGGGAATCGCCTTAAGGCAAACATCAGAAATCGCTTCTGAATTGATTCTACACGGCTAGAGGAATTGTTATGGTATGGATTCCAGACAATTGAGGCATATTCCAAGTGCGAACGAACCAAGACACAAAGAGGACTTTTAGAGTATACGGATCATGAAAATCTTTTGAAAAATGGAATAAAAACCGTAACATTGAATTAGCCTTGCTGATACATTTGTCAATATGGTCTATAAACGATAAATTTCGAGAAAATAAGACACCTAAATCTATAAAAGAATGGACCCGATCAATCATAACTCCATTTAAAAATAAGCTATTATCACAGCCATTTCGTCTTCTTGAAAAGTTCATAACTTTACATTTAGAAACGTTCAGGCAGAGCTTATTTAAATTACGCCATTCTCAGAAAATATTTAATTCCTGTTGTAGATTTAACAGGTCGCCCTCATTTTTAATCTTGCAAAATACTTTTACATCACCAGCATAAATCAAAAACTCAAAATGTTCGAAGTACCGCTTCACAGCGCCTATATGAATGTAATAAATAAAAGAGGCCCTAGATGTAGGGCTACCATAAGCTAACACTAACAGATTAAATATAGGACATTGAAATTCAAAAAAGAGGACTTTCAAATGAGTAATTTCAAAAAAAGAGGACACTTTTCTCGAGTAAAAAATAAAATAATCTTAATAAAATAACAATGCTGCTAATCCATCTGACATCATCTTAATCACGAGGGATTTTAATTTTCCAACTATTAGCTATCAGCTGGTCATATGGTGAAGAAATGACCGAAATTTTACCTTTAGACGTAGGTTGGAAACAGAATGTCTGTTCATTGATACTATTTTTGATATTAATCTAAGCCAAATTTGCGAGATCCAAAATGGTCTAGACCATTACAGCAAGCCGTATTACAGCTTTAGAAAATCGGATACAATGAATCTACATCAATTTCTTGAGGGGATAACTGAGAAAAGGAACTTAACAACAGCAACGTAGATGTTAACGTGGAGAAATTCTACAAACTTTTATTTACGGACATAGAATTATTTGTTCCTACTGCTGTGACCAAACCAAAAAATATCCTCCATTGTACGATGATAAACTTATCAATCTAAAGAACAAGAAAGACAAGGCTTACAAATAAAATCTGAAATTCTGCTTCGAAGAAAGCAAACATAAATTTACTGCGTGTAACCAAAATTTCGAAAGCTACTTTGAGATAAAGTAAAAGAGTTAAAAAATAAAAAAGATCCAAAACATTTTTAGAGATTTTTTAAAGAAAAACGTGATATTAAGGTTATGTTGTTTTCGGCCTCACTTTTCAAAGATTACAATTTGATTTCACTTCTCTATGTTATAATTCTATTATCTAAATTCAACTTTTTACGGTTTAGAAAAAAGAAGATTGCTCAATTTAGCAGCTCTTTCAAATGTTCATTCATGCCATGTAAAAATTGCCTAATTTGTCAACATTATGTTTATCATGAACTTCACACTAGTAGACGATTGAACTTCTCCGAAACTCGTCTTAATTATTTCGATAGCATAAATTTACTCCATTTCCTTTTTATTATCTTCTTACTTCACTACTTAGAGCTAAATGAAATACAAAAATTCATTCATTTAGCTTTTATCTGATTATAAAATCAAATATGTATATTAAAGAAAATGTATACTACAAAGTAAAGCGGAATTAATCAACACACTGTTGGACACCAAATAAACGACCAAACTGAAAAAATCAAATATCTAGATAAATAAAAATTGAACAGGAGGGAGTGATTTAATTTGCTGAACTAAAACTAATTATATCAACATACATACCTCATGAGCCCGATTCTGAGTTCAAAAATTGTAGGTTATTCGTATGTTTTGTTATTTTTTGTTTTTCATTACAAATTCAGTTGGGAAGTGGGGAAATAAAATAACGTAACATAAATTTTCTCATTCCCGAATCAGATCCAATATGTACATATTTACTAGTTCGTATATGAACATCGAAACTATGTAGTTATAACTTATACCCGTTGATACAGTAACAACAATAGTAAAATAACCATACGATTATATTGAAAACTAACAAATACTGACCGTAAACATACACACAATATACAGCATCACAGTACTATTGTCATTATAATCATCATTATCATTGATCATTTTAATCAAGCGAGAAGACAACGAATACAATAGTCATAATACAAAAAATGTAATGTTGTCGATTCTTTGTAAATCTTCTATTCTTCAATGAAAAATCTTCTATAAGCGAATTTCGCATATCGTCTCTTTGTTCTCGACAAGTAGGTAAAAACTTGATGAGGTTGGGTTCATAAAACGAAACCATCATTTAAACAAATTCAAACATATCATTTTAAAAGTTATAAAATACGTCCGAGATATAGAAGATTTGGATTTTGGAGAGAATCAGTCCCAATATATTATAATAATATTATTATATTAATAATAACAAAAAACAACAAAATAATTTTATTTAATAGAAAAATAAGCGACAACTATCAGTTGGCAAGTGACTACGAAGTTATCAAGATGGAAGATCATTGGGGTCTCGTGGCGAAAAATGGTAGACATATTTGTTTTTTGTTTTTGGTTGTTCTAGTCCTTCATTTATGTATTTTTAAACAATTTTAAACTTAATTAATTAATTTCAATTAAGTCGGATGATTGTCTTAAATATAATTAATTTAGTTTCAATTAATAATGTAAAAGTGTACAAAAATAAAACGAAACAATATATTTAAATAATCTTATGATTAGAGTTGACAAAAAAAATAAAAAATAAAAATTACAATAAATAATTTAAAAATGTCTTCGTTAATAATCTACATACACATAATAATTTTTTATTTTGAGAAAAGAATATAATAAAAAATCTTAAAAATAAATAAATAAAAAATTAAATAATTGAAATTAATAAAAGACAGTTGAATGGAATAATAAAAAAAATTGTGTGTGCTTCTTTAAAAAAAAAAAAAAAAAAAATTGTACAAGATTAAGATATATTTATGAAAATTGAAAGAAAAGTTTTTAAGATTTATTTTAGAAATTTTTTTTTTTGCTTTTATATAAAAATTTATTAAGATAAAAAAAATTTGTGGTTCTGTGTGTAATTTAACTGTGGTATATGAATAAATTATGCTACAAACCGAGTGTTAAAAGTGATGAGAATGATCAAGTCGGCACTCTTGTGATTTCCTGTTTCAGTATTTTGGTTCTAAAGCATCGATTTATCTTTAAAAGGATAGATTTGATTTCGATTGTTTCTGTTCTTCTCAAAATCCTGTCCACATAAAATATTTTTTTTTTTATTAATTATAATCTTTTTAATTACATATATAAGGAAAACGTAAGTAAAACAAAAACATTTGTATTTTTAAATACTGAAAGGTGAAAACCGCAGGAATACTTAAACAGTGCTTCGCTATCTGTTTAAATTCGGAGCATAAACGCAAATAGGGATGATATTATACCCGTAACCATGCATCAATTGAAATATTAATACATACTCGTATTGTGACCTAACAATTGAAATAAGTTTGATTTGTTGTATCCCTTTCTCGAAATTATAACTCTCTTTTTGAGGGTTTACAGTAATGTAACGAGTGACATAATTTTTAATTGATAGAATTTTAACATTAAAATAAATAAAAAAAAATTTAACCGTAACATTATAGAAGTGTGCGTGAGCAGTTTTTTTTTTATCAAGCTTCAAAAATCCTTATATCTCATCAAAAATTTCATTTTATCAAGTTGGTGTTCTGCATTATATTTCATGACTGTAGAATAACTATGGGCGTCCTTTTTCTGTCATTTGAGTAATGATTGGCTGAAAATCCTGAATGACAATTAAAGGATTCTCAACCGATCATATGAAATACAACACTAGGTAGCAAAATTTGACTGACAATGTCTTTTTGTATGATTCGTGCATTTGCCTTTTTCCTCCCTTTAATTTTGCTAACAGTCAAATTTTCGTAATGTTTTGGTCTAAAATTTATAATTATTTACATGAACGTATTTTGCAAAGACTATAACGTTCGATGTGCTCTTCTTCCCAAAATTTGTCAAAAAGATTTGATCACACTTCACGAAAACCGTACCTCTATATTTAGCGTTCAATAATTTTAATATATTCATAATTAATTGTTTTTTCATTTTTATTATCGGTACAGCTATTATTAATTATGGGCTTTCAACTACACATTTTATAAATCTTGTTTATCGCGACTATAATAAATGATTTTACTTTTATGTTGCGTGTCTCATTCAATATACTCAGTTTAAAGCAATTAGTTGACCTCTAACACTAAACAATTAATTAATTAATTGTAAACACAAGCAGTATTGTTATATAAAGAAGTATTATGATTTTTAATGGGCGTTTCATTTTTGTAATTCCGATTTAGGCTATTTATATTTTAAATTGATAAGCAATGAAATTTGAGTCAAGAAATAAGTTTGAAAAATGGACAATTCCCATTAGAAAATAATTTGGTTAGCCCGCAGTACACTAAGGCAGAAAACTAATATACACTTTTCCAAATTACTTCATAGAAATACGTCCAAGAATCAGTCATCAGTAATTGTTTTCGAAATTAATGTCAGATTTAGCAGACATTTTATCTGAAAATAATTAAATCACCATTAAAGAGTGAAATTAAATGCTTTATAAAACTAGATTTGAAATAGTTCTCACAACTTTAATAACAACACCACATGATATCAGCTCATAACGGTTTTGGACTAAATAAGTGGTTGTCATTTACTTTGATTCGTTGTACATTATGTCTCAGTTTGCGAACTGCACTATTCTTCGTGAAAAACGGTTGTTGCAAATTTAGGGAAGTTTTTCGGTAACGTTTGTAACAAAATATGGGAAAATTTTCCTAAAATAGAAGTGGTTTGCACTCAATACGTTATATCATCTTTTTGTATTTTGGTTTGCAGTCACAATTTACATATATAGAAAATGGTAGTGAAAAGGGCGATTTCGCAAAAAAATTGCTCTAAATCGCTTTGCACTCACAACAATCACAATTATAAAAGTAAACTAAAAATAATGTGTCGGTGAAAATAACTTTATACAACTTTTCGTGATCAATTCAGAGCAACTGTTTGCTGCTCTGACCATAACTAATTCGGTTTTTTTTTTTTTTTGAGAACTAGCTCAAAATATGGGTTTAAGGCCTTTGTTAATAAAGCCATTAACACTAATTTTTGTCATTTTTGTTTTGACTGTTAACCCATTGACAGCCGTATGAAAAAAAAAAAAATTATTACAAAAATACAAAAATGGAAGTCTTTTCACATTAGAATTAAAACCAAATCCACATTCGAAATTTTAGAAGGTATATAGTATCAAGATATTACAGGCAATGTGAGGGTAATCCAACTTTATGTTTAGAAGTTTTCAATAAAAGTCATTAACGTGCGACCCGCGGTCAATGTGTTAAGAGGTGCGGTTATTATAATATTTTACTGATTTAAACAGTGCACAATTAAGGAAAAATGGCGTTGAATTTTTCAAGAATAATAGGGCATTGTTTGTATGTAAAATGTGTACAGTGCTAAACGAAAACAAATTAGATTTGACAATTTGAGTACAGTATTATTAGTAGCGCTAATAGTGCTGTTAATTGTCAAAATTTAGTTCAAAGTAAAATGATGCAGCCACCTATAATGAAGTTGATACTAACAATGAAAAATTTAATTTTGATATTGATATGACATTAAAATCTGTTTTCTACTTTTCTCACTATAACAAAGTTATATTGGGTAAGTATTGTAATCACGAAAATATTGTGTTCCAGATTTTAACATTTCTCGATGAGTTAAGATACCAAGACTCCAAAACCTTGATTAAAAAAATTTCGTACATATTGATAGTTTTGGATGTTTTTTAGTAATAAGCAGTATGTGTTACTTTTGGGCCCACTCGAGTATAGGAGAGAAAGGGTTGCAGTGCAAGAGAAAACTGCCAAATAAATTTTCTCAAAAACGGGACCGACGATATTTTTTATGTTGATGATAATGGTGACAATCTATCTTTTCACGAAATTTGTAGCCCGAAGCATGGCGTGGGGATCATTTTAACAAAAAACCAGTAAAAAAATGTATTGAACCGTTTTCCGAGGTAATCTCGAACTTTTCGATAAAATTTTTTCTACGGTTAATACACCTTCCACATTCCAACAATTGATCGTTAGTTGTCGTTTAGACAAAATGAATAGATTATCGTGTAATATGGAATTTACATTTCTAAATTTACCTAAAATACTTTGCTGGTGGCAAATAATATCGTCAACATTTAAAAATAAAATTTTTCTAGTTTTAAATATAAATTCTTTTTGTGACGTTTTATTGACATTTTATGACTTTTATTGTTTGAAATTTCAACGACATGTGAATGGTATTATTTTTGAGTAATAAATTCTCTTGGCGTTAAAGGTCGTACTCAGGCCCGGCTCGTAGCGTGTTCGAACTGTGCACTGCACACAGGCGCCCCAGGCGCCGAAAATGAAAAGGTGTCTACAAGACAAAATTTAAATTTTAACAAAAGATGTTTACAAAAAGAATTATTTTTTAGTTTATAATTTTTTAAACACAATTATTTCCTTTATCTTTTAAATGAAAAGGCACCTCCAAATCAACAAACACGAAAAATTGAAGATAATACTAATCCAGAAAACATTTTAAATTTGAAGTGGATTTATAATAACAACATTGAAGAACTCTTTCCAAATGCACTGATTGCATTAATAGTGCTATTAACTTTACCCGTTTCCGTTGCTAAAGGTGAGAGAAAGTTTTCTAAATTACCACCAATTAACTAAGGGGCAAGAAAATTTTAACGGTTTGGCAATAATCACCATAGAATCTGAAATTGCTATATCTATGCACCTTGATGTGTTGCGGAAAGATTTCGCTTGAATCAAAGCCAGACGAATGCCTTTTAGAAGAGTATATTAGAAGAGTATAAGGAATTAAGTTTGAAAGCAAAATGTTTTGTTATGAACTTGGATTATTTAATTTTTATTTAGGCCCCCTGGGAACCGTGGAGTTGTTCCTGGTGAGCCTTGAAACTTCGCCATAATATCTCTTATGCAGCACAACTTCCTCGCATACAAATTTCTGAATCTACCTATTATCAATGGCTGCTACAATTTTCTGTGCTGTTAATGCTTTTTGTAAGATATGTGATGTGTATATGAATTTCACAATCACGAGGATTAAGCAAGTTCTTATACTACAAAGAACATGAATAGGAATTTCAGATTACAAAACCTGATCTGTGGGACAAAAAACCATGGTTAATTATGGGCTTTTATGAAGCAACAACATTTTTAAATCAGAGGTCGATATCCGATGTATATTCTTGGAAATTTAAAAACTAACTATGAAAATTTGCGTATTAAATTGGATATTGAAAAAGTAGGTATTTAGTACATAATTCTAGAAAGTTATTCGTACTTTAATTTTATTTGAGATTTCAAATGGCAGCTTAGTTTAATTGTATGTATATCAGGTTAGTGTTGAGAACTTCAAATTGAAAATTCCAGGATTCTAATGCCGAGTTTTTTATAGGGAATCCAATTCCAATACCGATTTTCGGTAAAACGATTTATTACCGAAATGTTGGTAAATTTTTAGAATACATAACGAAAATTTCTGTAATTATCTTCAGACAAAATGCTTATAAAACACAAATTATTAATAAGTTTTATAAATTTGTCGAAACCTGTACCTTAGTTTTACACAAAAACATGTGATATTCGTCATTGGTGTCATTCTAATTTTCAGACTAAAAAATCTTTTGATTGATTTGCAAATTTACCCAAATCTACCAAATCTAAAGAAAATTTAATTAATTCGAACAGTTTATAATGAAAGTTGGCAATTAAGGAAAAATAGGCACCAGGTTTGAGGAATAAAATCCTTGATTAGTTAAGTATTTTAACTTCCGTGGAATCGAAAGTGTTTTTTCGGCCTTGGGGCAGTTTTGTACAAAACTGTGCTAACTATTGATAAGCTTTATTTAAGGTTTAAAAATGAGCTTTCAATTCTGACAAATAATGTGTTCACTTAGAATTTATAAGGGAAGAATGAATACTCTTTACTGTTTTTCTAGCCAAAGTCACTTTTTTGGTAAATTATGGATATTACAATTAAAAATTTACCGAAAACCGGTAATTTAAAAGATCAGTAATTTTCGATTCCCTAGTTCTTTGGGACCAAAAAACTGATCTAATTAAAAAACTTGAACTACTATCATCTACTGAGGTATCGTTTTCTATACAATGGCGAGTTCCGTTTTTTGTTTTTTTTTTTTAAGAACTCGTCATAAATAAAATTTCAAATTTTCGATATAAAATAGCTAGTGGGCTAAAATTCTCAAATTGGTTACAAACACATACATTGATTGCACTGAAAAGTGGTTGTTGTGAAAATCTTAAAAAACTTTGGATATCTCTGAATTTTGTACAGCAAAATTAATTTTTTTTAATGTTTCGTTTCAAGTATTTCCAGAATTTTCATATGTCGGCAAATCAGAAGAATATATTAAATCCAAATTCGCTTCCTAATACATAAGTAAAACCCATTTGACGCTTAACATAAAAACGTAACAAATTGGGATCGGGTTGCAGTCGAATTAGAGAAACATGCAACAATTAAATTTTGACAGATCCAGAATAGTGAGCTCAAAAATGTTTAGCTTTAATTTTAGATAGTCATTTTGTTATTTGTTCTGCTCCACTCATATGTATGTCTAGTTAAAATATTTAGTTCCTGAGTTCTTACAGTTACATTCATTTTTTAATATGTAGTTCCTTATGCCGAACCATTTTATGTCTTTCAAAATGTTTAATAATTTTCTGGAATATATTTCCAGCGTTTATACATTTTTTAATCCTACAGATCGGATGAAGCTGAAGGAATATTTTGGGTTGGCAGAACATTTTTTTTGAATTGTGGGACACGGATATGGATTACTATTGATAAGATGAGCGGGACATCTGAGATCCTTGAACAGGAATGCCCAAAATGCTTAGCTGTAAATTTTTTATTATTGAATAAAATTTTTGGGAGCCCTGGATTTTATTTTTCCGATTTCGGGGGTCGCAGTATTCAAAAGATTGAGACGCACTGGTTTAAAGTATATAAACCTAATTTTAATTGAAATTTATAAACTATCAACCATCAAAGAATATTGAGAATGGCTTCGTTTTAATTTTAAACGATGATAATATAAGACCATACAAAATAGTGACTAGTTTTTGCTTCTTTATAAAAGCCTTTCAGTAGTAATTTTCTGCTCGTATATAAATCTTAACATCAAATTACTAAGAGATGCCCTTAAAATAATATCACGCTATTAGGGCGGAGGAGTTTAAGAAGAGAGGCGGTAGAAGATATAGAAAATGGTAACAAGGGGTTGGGATATCGGTCACAAAAATTAATTAATGTACGTACTCTCTAAACGGAGTAATTTAAATTCTTAAGGATTTGCAAAGTATACTAGATATGTATAACTGGATCTAATTGTAGGTCGAAGATGAAAAATGGCGAATACGATTTTGATTGCTGTTTAACACGTCTCAGTTCTAAATAATGTAATATTAATTGTGAGTCTGTCTTTTAACAGCTCGAGAGTAGAAGTAGTATTACGGGGGAGTCACCAAATTTAAGAAAACCTCTGTTATAATTTGCGGACCTTGCTTAAAATAACAGAAAATCTGTGTAAAATGTAAATGGTTGGTTTGGTGGTCTATGACGGACGTTTTGTGGGAGTAATGTCGTTCAGGGACTCGGATAGAACCAAATTTTTATATACATGAAAAAAAATTTAACTACGTCGACTCAAAAATTCATATCATGGATAAGTTAATGGAGGTAAATAATATGCTAAAGAAGTATATATGGCTGCTAGAGGGGGGCAAACTGGATCACGCCAAACAAAATTTATTGGAAAAAAATTATTGAAATTTTTTGGTGTTCCGAAATGGAATATGCGCATTTAATAAGGACACATTTCAAAAAACTACACGCTTTGTTGTTTCTATGTGCATTTTTAATACGTTGGTTTGATGTCAATTTATATTTCAATTAATCAGATTTAACGATTTATTAATTCATTCAGAGTTGCTTAATTTCAATTAGTTTAATGATTTTGTGCAATGTTTTGATTAATTTATACAGGTGTATGACCAAGCCTAAGCAAGATTCCTGGAATACGCCGGGGCGACCGTACACCCTTTTAATACAGCAAAACCGAAGGATAGGAAAGGAATGTTAGTATTAGAGACTCGACCCGGTTTCAGCCACCTATGCAGTCGATAGTAAATTTGTTAGTAATAAATAGTAGTGAATTAGTTAGCACAAGACCTCACAATTTCTGAAAAGCTGTGAGTAACTTTATTAATTATTATTTTTTTTACTCTATATGAGAGTTTTTTTGACTATTTTTGCCACCGGCGGTTGGGGGAGTGGGCCAGATAATTTGTATTAACCATAGCAAACATTGCTTGACGTTGTTGTGATAGTTGTTGCGTCTCTTCTTTCTCGTCTACTCGCCCCCCCCCCCCCTCATTTAATGATTTTGTGCAATGTGCATTTAGATTCGCATTTCGCACGCACCCCTAGGGTCGGAGGTTTTAAAAGATGCATTTGATGGCGAAACATTTTTTTCCTTTCAAATCCATGATGCATTTCGAAACAAATCTATAGGGACAGTAAAAATAGTAGTCAAGATTACGTGTAAGAAAAAAGTGCTGAAATTTTCAGTATGTATAAGATTATAGAAAGGTTTATGTAAATGTGTTCATTACTTTTCGAAGGCGCATTTTATTCAAATAAAGCAAAAAGTGACAAATTGGCTAAGGTATACATTTTTCTGGGCCAAGAATGGTAAAATATTTATTTAAAGAACGTTGAGGGAGATTGCCTACAATTTTCCTACATTTATGTCATAAATAGTCCAAATTTATATTTTAATTTAAGTCAATCCTTTATGAATGGTAGCTCGACCAGTGAAATAACTAGAGCCCGAATTTTTATTTAAATACATAGCGTTTTTTGAAAAGTTTAAAAAAATATATTTCATGGATTTTAATATCTGTGAAGGTGGAAAGAATCTTTTCGAAATATAAAGCAATCTTAATCGATGACTCCACAATCGCTTGCAATCGAAAATTTTAAAAATAATTTGATTGTTCACTAATTCACTACAATACTTACTCGTTCTGTCGTAAAAAGTCGCAAAAATCGATGTTTGTCTGATTAAGTTACAATAGTTAAAATATGTGTAGAATTAAAATAAATTAGAAATTACGGAATCTATAGAATTTGTAGAATTTATTGAATTTATGAAATTAATGGAAATTATGACACTTTAAGAATAAGTCAAATTTGAGTTTATTATCTCATAGAATCTACAAAAATTAAAAAATTCATAAAATTGATTTAGCATTTATTTCAAATGTTTAGAACTTGTAGAATTTATAGGATTTATAGAATTGACAGAATTAATATTCGTATTCTATTAACGAAAATTATATAGTTTATAGACTAATTATAGAGAATTTGTGGCATTTATAGAGAATTTGTGGCATTTATATAATTTGTAGAATTTAAAGAATTTATAGAATTTGTAAAATTTATAAAAATTATAGAGTTTATAGAATTTAAAAGAATCATGGAATTTTGAAATAATCTAATTTGAATTTGCAGAATTTATAGAACTTACAGCGGTAAAATAATTTATAGGCACTCAAACTCTTCTATAGAGAGAATCTACAAAATTGATAGAATTTACAGAATTAGTAGAATCTAAAAAATTTATAGAATTCTTAAAATGTATACCTTAATATTTATAGAATTCTTAAAATTTATAAATCTACACATTTAGGGTGTATAGACCCAGTAGAAATTATAAAATTTACAGAATTTTTAATGTCGGAATTTTAATTGTAGAGTTTATGAAATTTGTAGAGTTTATCGACTTTATAAAATTTAGAGAATATATCGAATTTACAGGGTTCATAAGATTTATAGAATTGGCGGCATTTGCAAAATTTAAAAACTGACTAATTCGACTTAATAGAATTTATAAAGAATTTGTGGGGTATAGAGAATTTAGAAAATTTATAGAATTAATAGAATTTATCGATTATTTTTAAATTTAGAGAATATATCGCATTCACAGGGTTTGTAAAATTTATAGAATTTATAGGATTTGCAGAAATAAAAAAACAACAAAATTTGTTGACTTTATAAAATTTATAAAAAATTTGTGGGATTTATAGAATTTAGAAAATTTATAAATTTAGTCATTAAATTTCAAAATTTAATAGACTTAGAGAAATTTAGAGAATGCATAAATCGTATTCGCAGAATTTATATAAAATTTTTACGATTTATAAAACTTATAAAATAAAAATTAATTTTATAAATATTTTGGAGTTCATAGAATTTAAAGAATTCATGCAATGTTTAAAATAAGTCAAATAGGAGCTTATAAAATTTAAAGAACTTACAAAACAGAATTTATAGAATTTAAGAAATTTATAGAATTATTAGGATTAATAAAATTAATAGAACATATAAAATTCATAAAATTTATAAATTTTTATAGCGCTTACTAGAAATTATAAAAATTGTAGAAATTATGAAATTTATTGAATTTATCGATTTTTTTAAAATTTATAGAATATATCACTAAAACAAATTTTTGAAATATTGGTTTAGGGCTCTTTTTATTTTGAAAAACTTAATTACAGCTTTAGCTTTCGATTCCTATTCGGAATCATTCTCAAAAGCGTTAACGCTTTTCGAGGAATCGAAAGCTAAAGCTGTAATTAAGTTTTTCAAAATAAAAGAGCCCTAAACCAATATTTCAAAAATTTGTTTTAATTTTAAATCATTGGCTCAATAAAATAAAACTAATTAAGAATATATCACATTTACAGAGTTTGGAAGATTTATAGAATTTACAGGATTTGCAAGATTAATGGGTTTGTAAGAATTATAGAATTTATAGGATTTGCAGAATTTAAAAACCTACAAAATTTTTTGACTTTATAGAATTTATAAAAAAATTGTGCAATTTATAGAATTTAGAAAATGTATAAAATTTATAAATTTAGAGAGAGAGAGAGTTTATAGACTTAGTAAAATTTATAAAATTTAAAGAATTTGTAAAATTTGATTTTATAAAATTTAGAGAATATCTCGTATTCACAGGGTTTGTAAGATTTATAGAATTTACCGAATTTTTAGAACTTAAAGAATTTTTTGACGATATAAAATGTATACAACATTTTTGCGATTTATACAATTTATAAAATAAATATAATTTATAAAAGTTTTGTAGTTCATAGAATTTAACGAAATCATGCAATGTTTAAAATAAGTCAAATATGAGTTTGTAGAATTTAAAGAACTTACAAAAGTTAAAATCTAAAAAATTTGTAGAATTAATAGAATTTATAAAATTAATATAACATATAAAATGTATAAAGTTTCATAGTACCCTACCCACTACAAATTATAAAATTTGTAGAAATTATAAAATTTATTGAATTTATCGTTAGAATTTACCGCATTTACAGAGTTTGTAAGATTTATAGAATTTACATGATTTGCAGAATTTAAAGGTCTTTCTGAATTTTTAGACTTTATACAAATTACAGTATTTAAAGAAATTATAGAATTGTTGGATTTATAAAATTGACGGATTTTATCGAATTTATGAAACTTTGGTTTGAAAGAAAAATAATTTAAATTTTAAAATTTGAAGAATTTTTTTATTGAATTTAAAAAATTGTACAGTTTATAGAACTAACCGAATTAATAAAACTTACGAAATTTTTAGCATTTATTCCATTTATAGAACTTAATTATTCGAATTAATATAATTGATTGAATTTACAAAATTTATAGAAATTAAAGAATTTTTACAATATAGAGTTTATAAAATTTATAGATTTTATCTAATTCATTAACTTTCATTTATAGAATTCAATGTATTTATAATATTTATATCTTTCATAGAAATTGTGGAATTTTTGGAACAATTGTTGTTTAGAAAAGTTTATTTTAGAATTTATCGAAATTACAAAATTTTAATTTTTGTTGCATATTTTTTCCATTTTTAGTGCATATTTCAAGGTGTTTTAAATGTATATTTGCATACATATTTTGCTTATTTTGTGAGCATAAACATCCTGGCTCTAGTAATAACAGTGCAAGTGTATTTTAAGGTTCACACAATGAAGTAAATTTGTCAGATGCTTGCGTGATACACCGGCACATTAGACGGAAATATCTTGATACGTGTTGATGACAATTTACAGATTTTATAGGCTTCACGAACTCAATTACTCCACCAAAAATGTCGTAATTTGAGGGGCATTAAAATTGACATTATGAGCACTGTTTATAAACTGATGATGTCTTTCCATGAGGAATTTGCAAGAATTTCTAATATTTCTAAATCCTGTATTGATCATGTCTTTGCTGGACGCCTACTCAAAAAATATTTCTTTCACAAATCATTAAATTTACTTGATTATCTAATACTATAAAATATCCCAAAGATGCTTATCTGTCAAAAATCAACACAAAATAAATAAAAATGATGAATTATTTATTTATTTATTTCTAATTTTTATGCAGAATGCATTTCGATGGCAATGGACGATTCCAGATCTTGCAACATGTTGGCTTTGAAAATTTACTGGAAGAAAAAATGACATTCGATTCATCACAGTGACATGAAATTTTCGATAAATCGGAGGCATTCAGAAAACAACATGTTTATTTTAGTTAACATATTGCCAACAGTTGGCGGACCTGAAAGCGCCCAATATACCATCATTATCAGCTGCTTTATGACGTCTGATTTGAAATTACAATATTCATGGTGAAAAATTTTTGGTAAAGAAATTTTTAACAGAGTTTATACAAATATACTTATTTACATACAGACAGTTAGGTACAATAAAAATATGTACATGATCAATCGGGGGAATGGAAGAAAGCAGACGTGTTGGCCTTGGGAAACAGAGGAAAGTCTTCTTTTCAGATATTTTGTAGGAGAAGAAAATTTTGTTTCGGGAAACAAAATCTTGCTTAGATCCAAGATTTATTAGTTGCTTTGAGGGGTCCGGAAACGAAACCTTATCTAGGGTCCGAATTTTCCCTAATCCTCCACTGTTTTTAATCACATTTTGTTACGAGCATAGTGGTGTTAACATTAATTCTAAAACTTCGCCTCGTTTTAATTTTCGTAAAGCCAATTTTGTGAAATTTTGTTTTTAACACTACTTTAAAACCGTATCGGAAAACTGTGATAATTATTTTTTAGTACAAATTTCGGACATTTCATCTCACTGTGGAATGCTCATGATGATTTTTCTAATCTAAGTTTTCTAAGTTTTACTTTACAATAATTACATCAGCCTCATGCAATCCGACATTATTGCTGAACCTAAGCGTTTTTGGCAATTCATTCATTTTCAGAAAAAATTTGGTGGATATCCGTCTTCCATAAAATTCAATGATCATTCTTCTAATGATCCCAAAATCATTACTGCCCTGTTCAGGAAATATTTTAGTCAAGCTTTCACTAACAACAATATTGAGCCTAACGCGGACTACTACACAGTTACATGAATAATTGTGCTAAAATAAATCTGGTTTCCACTCTCATTGATCTTGACATTGTGGTTCATAAAATTAAAAAGTTATTAGATGATTTTACATCTGGTCCCAATTGTGAGCCAGCCACTTAAAAAAAACACTTAAAAAAAACACCCATTAGAAATTCGCTCTCGTTAGGAGTTTTCCCATCAATTTAGAAAGACTCTTTCATGTTCTGATCCACAAGAAGAGCTGTAAATCAGACATCTCTAACAATAGGCCAATTGCGAAACTATCTTATGTATTCCTAAGCTGTTTGAAACCATTTTGTTCAATTCTTTGTGCTTTCATTGCAAACCACTGTTTTCTAACGAATAACGTGATTTTTGAATATGATGGAAGCGGGAAATCATATTGATGTGTCCCATAATATCATTACATTTAAACTTATGAGACTTTAGTTTCCCATTAACATCTGCTCCTTTCACAGCGACTTCCGGAGTACCGCAACACAGTCATCGTTTTAATTTTCTGAGAGTTTTGACCTTCAGTTTGACAAACCCGCTTGTTACTCACTAAGTTTTATTAGTAAATATGAATTTTGATGAAACATGCAGCCACGGTTTAAGCGAATTAAAGAACTGCGACCAGCAGTAATCTCGAGATAGCGATTTACTTACTTAGATTTTATATATTGTCAAATCGATTTTTGAAAAAAGACAACTTTGATAATATAATGCAGGTGGTTTCACTAGTATTAGGATATTTCTGGTTCGACCTAGAATTGCGAATTTATAATGCTATCTCGTAACGTTTAGGCTGTCATACGAGTAGATCAGTAAATGACTTACTATATATAAATTGCTTTTTCAATTTTATGGACCATCAATTGTAATTTCATTAATAAGGTTTACTAATTTAAAGTTAGGTGGTTGGTTCTAAATTGTATTCTAATCTATCATTATAATAATCTACAAGCTCTTATCATACCAAAGGTTGATCACCCCTGCTATTTACGTTATCATCTTTTAAAAACATCTCCACTAAACTGCCCAAAAAAAAATCTGTAATACATACACACAAATAAAACTAACAAAAAAATTGAACTTAATTTTTAGGTATAAGTACTTTTAATATACACAGAAATAAATAAGAAAAAATTTAAATAAAAAAGAAAAAATTGTTTTCTTGTCAAATTAATAAAATTAAATTAACGGAAATGATTTTCTTAACAAAATTTAAAATTTCATCATGATCATTATTTATTATACATATGTACAGTATACGAGAATTTTATTGAGATGATGTACTCGCGCGCGCATACATGAAGCATAATTTTTTATACGACTTCGTCATTTTTTCTTCTTACATTTTACAGTAGTTATGCGTAGGTATAGTGTAGAATACTACAGCATATTTTATGAAATTTGAAGAAAATTAGAAGATGAGTGTTCTTGGTATTTTCGTTACTACACTTTAGTACAACAATAATACAGAATTTACTTATATTTGTTATGTATTAGATTAGATGATTTTAAGTAGCACCCTCACTTCCTAATCAAAGTATCAAACACAATAAAATGTGCACACAATACAAATTTCTTATGGGATAAAAATATAAAAACTTATTATTAATTTTTAAATATTAGAGCGTGGCTGATACGATCGGTGTTTTCCGATTTGGATACATACTGCAAATTCTTTTTTTTTTGGTTCTTTTGATTGTATATTTGTAAGTGGAATACGCAAAAAGAGATCAGATTTTCGGCCTTCTATTACTTACGCTTCTTTCGTCTACAAATTCAGTTAGCGATTCTCCTAGCATGGACGACTTTATTTTTCCTTGCAATTTTAGAACGATCTTGTGCTTCTCATATGTTTTGTAGATCCATAGCAGGGCTAAAACTCCCATTAATTCCGTTAAGATGTTTATTATGCTTAGTATGAAACTTTCAAAAAATTGTTTGCAAACCTGTACTGGTATTTGATGTTGTGGGAATAGGGTATATCATCAATTATTAACCTTTTTAATACTTTATGTTCAATCCCATCAGTAAATGGAATTTGCTTCTTAACATAAAGTCATTTACTCGTTTATAAAACAGTTATCAAGTTTAGATCGTTTCTCTTATAGTTTTTATCATCATACTATCAAATACTATTCAATATTAATTTAAAACTACAAAAAAGAAAAATTAATTTTTATTTTTTGTATTATCAAGTTTATAATACAATATCCATATTTACATATGTGTATCTTTATCTTATGTAGATATTCGTATAAGTGTACTATATAAATTGTATTTTAGATATAGTAAATATTTAATTTGAATTACAAAAAAAAAAAAAAGTAAATAAATAAATTTAGTTTTTATTGAAGTGAATTAAGCTTTTAAGCTTATACCTAATTGAGAATACACATATGTATAACTAATTGTTATATTTATGATTTACTCAGTGTTATATATTTGTATTGTCGTCGCATATAAGTACGTACTACACATAGTCATTGTATATGATGTGTGTGGATGACCAATTGTATTTGTTCTGTTCAAAAAGTTTATGAATTGTGTACGACATAAGTTCAATAAAGTTTGTATAAATGGAATTTTTTGAAGGTGGAATTTGAATTTTTTTTTTTGCAATACATGTTATATGCTATGGTGTATCTAATCTACCATAATGGTGATCTCAGGTAAGCATAGCAAATGGATTTCACAAAACAACAGAAAATACATACACCAATTTGAATTGAGATCTTATTCCTTCTTGACATCCTCTCTTGTTAAGGTGGAATAATATGTTAACAAGAAGTTAACAGTATAATATATAATTGAGTACCACACAAATCATAAAATTGAATCTACACACATTTTAAAATTTTTTTAAAAACGCTTGTTAAATATTTCGCAAAATTAATTTTGCGAAATATTTAACAAGTGTTTTTAAAAAAAATTTACACATTAAAATTTATTATATAAAAACACATAAATGAATTTACATAAACCGTTAAAAAAAAATTCGTGAGCCTCATCCACACAAGCTCGCAAAGAGGGGAAGTGGACTTTCATTCTCATAATTTTCATTGCTAAGTACAATAAGTGATAAGGAGTTACTCCACGATGATCTGACCGTTGAGTTACGACTGGTTGCCATCATGAAAATAGGGTTACGTGTATGTCGTCTCTGAAAATTTTAAATTTTCCAAGATAATTTGAAGGAAATGAAAGTTCTTCTGCGTGCTCATCGAATAATAAACTTTTAGGAACTTCTGTTTCACTATGAGCGATTCTCAAATATTTTTCTCCAAACTATCTTCCATTGGAACATCATCACTAAAATCATTTTGAGGTGGTGCATTTTCATCTGCTGAATTATTTAAAACAGAATTATTTATTTTAATATCGTATCTTCGATAAAGTGGTTGTTCTATTAAAAATAGTTACTAACCGTTCATTACATTTTCAGTAGATAAACAAATTATTTGAACGATTTGTGCACGATTCTCTCGCTGCCGTTGTCGATAATCTCGAACACGATCAGCCACTTTCCGGTTCCCTCGTGGTCTTCCTGAATTATGCCTATAGCCCCCACTGGACGTTGCCCTTGTTCTTGCAGCTGCATTGCTCTGAGCTCAGGAACGTGCTTTGTTGACGATTGTTGTGGCATTCTGAAGTGCAGGATTAATATTGTTTCAGTGTAATTTGTCGCAGAAAAGTAGAAGAAGAACTGAAGATGGACGAAAGTCCGAAACCGGTCTTAAATTAAGAAATAAATTTATATCACAAAAATAAAGTTTTACATGTTTTAATTCATTTATTTATTTATTCGTTTCTAAATATCCGTTCGATGTTGAACGGCCGAATGTCGAAAGGCCGAATATCGAAAGGTCGAATGCCAAAAGGCCGAATGGGTCGGAAGGCCGAATGTCGAAAAGCCGAACGTCGAATGGCCGAATGTGTCGTAATGGCGAATGTTGAAAAGCCGAATGGGTCAAAAGGCCAAATGTGTCGAAGGGCTTAATGTCGAAAATCCGAATGGGTGAAAAGGTCGACACACATTTGTGGTACATCTATCAGTAGAAGCGATAAGAGCGATACAATTCCTTTGATCTGTGTCTGCAAGGTTGACGAAGCAATTTCCATTATCGTAAATATTCGGGTTGGCTACCTTATCTAGAAAAAAATAATACAGAAACTGAAAATCCAGAAAAAAAAATCCAGAAAAAAAAAATCCAGAAACATAAAAATTCAGAAAAATAAAAATCCAGAAAACTAAAATCCAGAAACATAATTATCAAAGTGCAGACCAAATTATAATTAAAATGTATAAAATGTCTATCAAATTTGAGGTTTTACGTAAAGTTCTTAATATTTATGATAATAGAAATTGCTTCGTCAACCTTTCAGACACAGATCAAAGGAATCGTATCACTCATATTGCTTCTACTGATAGTTCTACCACAAATGTTTCAAGTTATTTTGTGGTTAGCTTAATTCGTTGGGTTAGTATGGTATCGACAGATGTATTCGAGCGACTTATGGATTTAATGCTTCGTAAATGCTTCGTCAACCTTGCAGACACAGATCAAAGGAATTGTATCGCTCGTATCGCTTCTACTGATAGATGTACCACAAATGTTTCAATTGAGGACATAAGTCTAAAAATGTCAATCAAATTGATTTTTTTTAATTGATTTTAAACAAAATATTTTTTCTGGATTTTTTTCTGGATTGCGTTTCCGGTAATTTCTAGATTTTTTTTTTCGGGATTTTATTTTTCTGGATTTTTACTTTTCAACTATTCGGGATTTTAAAATTTCCGGATTTTTTTTTTCAGGCAAATGTAGTGATCCCTAAATATTCATAACATTACGGAAAAAGTCAAGGGTTGGCTACCTTATCTAGACAAAAATAATACAGAAACTGAAAATCCCGAAAAAAAAATCCAGAAAAACAAAACTCCAAAAAACTAAAATCCAGAAACGCAATTTTCAAAGTGCAGACCATATTAAATTTAAAATTTATCAAATGTCTATCGAATTTTATTATTTCCGTAAAGTTCTTAATATTTACGATTATGGAAATTGCTTCGTCAACCTTTCAGACAAAGATCAAATGAATCGTATCGCTCATATCACTTCTAGTGATAATTCTACCACAAATGTTTCAAGTTATTTTGTGGCTGGCTTAATTCGTTGGGTTAGTATGGTATCGACGAATGTATTCGAGTGAATTATGGATTTAATGCTTCGTAAATGCTTCATCAACCTTGCAGACGTAGATCAAAGGAATTGTATCGCTCCTACTGATAGATGTACTATAAATGTAAGTGGCGACAAAAGCCTAAAAATGCCTATAAAATTGAATTTTTTTAATTTATTTTAAACAAAATAATTTTTCTGGATTACTTTTTCGGTAATTTCTAAATATTTTTTCGGGATTTTATTATTCTGGATTTTTACTTTTCAACTATTCTGGATTTTAAAATTTCTGGATTTTTTTTCAGGCAAATGTAGTGATCCCAAAAGTCAAATTCAATAGACATTTTATAAATTTTTGTTTTAATTTGGTCCGCACTTTGATAATTGTGTTTTTGGATTTTATACCCTTATTCCCCTTAGTCGCGTCACTTCATTCGACGTGACAATTGTCGTGTCATTTCCTCAAATTTTTATATTGTGTGGATAACAGAATTGTGAATGTGTGTTTCCAGAGTAAGTGATATTGTTAGTGTAAATAAAGTTTTAAGTGTAAGTATAAGAGTCTGCTTAAGTGTAAGTATGTCTAAGTGTGCAAGTGTAATTATAGCTGTAAGTGCGTACGTTTATGTGGAAGTGTACACCGACCACTAGTCTACCAGTTCTTAGTTTCCTTCTTTTTGTACATGCAACTATTGACTAATTTGGGTTTAATGTTAGTCACTTTATAGTTCCACGAGAGGTCGGCCGACGGAATGTTTCATAACCTGAGTTTCATAAGTTGATTAACAATCCGATTTTCCATTGTCTTAAGCAGAAAAGATAAAAAAACTCATAGGTATCGATAAGATTTTGCTTCATCTTTGTCTGGGGACAGCTTTCTTCTTTAGACATGGCAAACAATTTGAGTATAAAGTAACGAAAGATCACTTGTTTCATCGTGATTATTTTATTTATAGAATAATTTAAACTTAAAATGTATCAGTGTAACCTAATTTAACAAACGACTGCACTTGGGTAATTACAAATAATTGTATCAGGGTCAAAGACTAAATCATTTGGACATTTAAATTGTATGGCATTGAATCCTTCATCAGATTTTTGGCAATAATAAAATATGCTACAATTAGATGGATCTCTAATATAGCCTTCTTCTTGGCATAGTTGTTCGCTCGGATTGCCTTCTTCCGGTTCAGTGGTTGGCAGAAGTGAGGTTGTTGTGGTTTTTGTTTTTGTTGTGGTCGTTGGTTTTACAGTGGTTGTTGATTGGGTGATATTTCTCTTTAGTATTTCATTGATTGCTGTTAGCAATGGAAATTTGCCTCCACCACAAATATTTTTATGATCATCAGTTTCGATTGACCAAATCATAACACCACCGAGTTTTTTATCAATCGCATATTGCGATTTAATTTTAATTGACTTAGCATCATCGTAGCCAATCCACTGATTTCCGTTATATGTGTATGGTGTTTTTTGCTCATCATCCCAAACTTTAGTCCATTGACCAGTTTTTTGTTTCTCACAAATCTGATTTAAAAATAAGGATTAGTTGTTACTCATATGAAAATTATAAAGCCAATTGATTACTTACTTCGTTGTAACCCATGAATCCCATTTGAGCTGTATATGGTCCTGCATTTCCACCACCTGTGGTTGGAGCACCTAATGCCTGGTTAGTAGAACTCGAAAGTGTAAAAGTACGTCCATATGTTCCCATTCCTATTACAATTTTTTCTGGGTTAGCTCCAGCTTCAATCCAACTGTTTACAATATTATCAACATTCAATAGTTTTGCGTTGTCGGTCGTATCAATCTTGCTAGCATATAGTGGAGCATTTTGTCCCGTTTTTCCGTCCCATGAACCATGTAGGTCATAAGCCATTATATGGATGATATCTAGGTATTTGCTCAATTTTGGCACATCATATGAAGTGGCATGGTATGTTTTGATTGCTGCAACCGCCGCTGTTAATAACCATTGGTTATTGTTGAAAGGTTCGCGTAATTCTTCCAGGAGCGACACAAATGCTGCACGATCAGATGCTATGCCACCACGCAGACCTGGATATTCCCAATCTAAGTCAAAACCATCATATCCATATTTAGCGACAAAGTTTACAATTGAATCGACTAATATTTTCCGTAGCGTTGGACTATTGGCCACCAGTGAAAATGTACTCGAGCCTTCGTTCCAACCACCAATCGCCACTAATACTTTAAGCGCAGGATTTCGAGATCTTAAATTGGCGAATCGTTCGAGTGCCCGTAAATCAATCTCGTTCCATGAATCTAAAATTCGGATTGTCCCATCGGTGTTTAGGCCAACAAAGGTGAATATAATGTGGGTGCAAAGATCTGTGTTGATGTCTTCGACATCAAATTTTCCATTGCCCCAACGATAAGTGGCCCAACTTCCGTAATAACAAACAACCTTATCTATGGAGATAAATATTTAGCATTATGATGGATGCGTTACAAAATCGTAAAATAATTTACCTGTTGCTGCAAGGGTGATGGCAGCAAATGAGCCCAAAGTGGCCAAAATTAAAAACACTTTCATTTTATAAAAACTATAAGCGATTTGATTGTTAGTTTACTGCTTTAAGTTTTCGAACTGAACTGAATGAAATAATAAATCCGGGTATTCATATTTATATACCCTCAATCAAAAGTGACGATGTGTCATGCATTTGTGCTCATATCGCACTATTTCTCTTATCTTCAGCAGTGTTATAAAAAATAATCAGTTAAAAACTGTAGTTATAAGTTTTAGATATGAAAAATTGTTTGAAAACCTTTATTGGCTTTTTTGTGATTGCTTCTTGTGTAGCATATAACTTTGCAAAATTTTTAAAATATCAGCAAATTTACTCTTTTCGAGAGAAACTATCCCAGAATTTCTCTCTTTGTTAAATTAGGAATCGAAAGTTTCAATTGATGCTCAACACGACGCATTGAAACAACTTGGCTAAACCTTTCGTTTTCTGCTCTTCTGATTACATTAAGAGCTCTTATTTTTCAGAAAAAAAATTTTAAGTCATTATACGATAACGAACCGCTAGTTAGACAAAACTAGAAGCAGATATAAAGCATGCACTTGTAATAAACGCAACCAAATACGTCAGAGTAAAGAATGTCAAAAAGATAACAAACAGCACAACCTGAAATATTTGTTTTCAAAATGTTTGTTGTTTTATAGTTAAACAGAAGAAGAAAAGTACTGTAAAAACTTAATGCTGACTAACAAAAGAGCGATTTATGACTGCAATTCGCCGTCAACATCGGGTGTGAGCCTCGTCATAAAAATTTTATGGATTTAAAAAATGTATGTAAAATCCGTGTGACCGTGAGATGCCCTTGAAAAACCTCATCAAAGCCAATTTTAAATGGAAACCCTTTAGGTGTACCAAGGTTTTTTCAGAGATATTTCAAAACCAAACAGTACCAGTTTTCAATAGCTGCATCAAACGCTGCTACAGATGAATGTGCTCATTGCAATAAGTTCAGGTTCATCAGCACCCTTTATACATATATTTTCCTCAGTTTTAATTTCGATATTTTTTATGTTTCTGAAGCCGGAGTAATAATCCGGGATTATTTCTATTTCTATGGCAATTTTGTTCCATTCATGAAGAATGGTTTCACAACACTCGTCCAAGTCAGCATGGACCTTATTTTATACTCGAATTTGTCTCCAAAGCATTGTTCCAGATATGCGTGATTGAATTAAAGTAATACTCTGTACGGACATCTGTACTAATGACTCCCAGTACCAAAATGATGGAATAATATTGCACTAGACATATCTCTCCCTCTATATGCTCTTTGGTGTTCTTCTGATAATCGTTCACAAAATCTCGACCCATCAGTAATCAGGATTCGGTGTTGAAATAGTTATCACCATTCGCCGGTTTCCCTGGGTTAAAACCAAATCCAGCATGCCTTCTTGTAACTCTCATCACACTTACTTATAAAGATCACACCTGATGCAGATCATTTCTGATTTCAACTGCCGCAAAAAAATCCCTTACCAATTAAAAACGATTACGAATTAAATTTTTGCTGGTTTATATATTTTCAGAATTATTCAAAATTTGTTTGTATTGTGTTAAGTTCAAAATTTAATGAGGCTACGGTAAAAAGTAGCTTAGCAATTAACTGATGTCGCATAGTTACAATTACCGGTGTTGGTGTCATAAGCTAAACTACCTGGACATTTAAATTCAACTACTTTGAATCCTTTACCCGTTGATTGACAATAATAGTAAATGCCACAATTAGATGGATCTCTAATGTAGCCTTGTTGTTGGCACAGTCCTTCGTTTGAACCGGTTTCGCTCAAAGTGGCAGCTGCTGATGCTGTTGGTGCTTTTGTAGTGGTTGTAGCTTTTGTAGTGGTTGTGGCTTTTGTAGTGGTAGTAGAACTTGCCCCTGTCGTAGTTTCTTCTTCTGCTTCGATTTCACTGGAAACGTTATCGGCTTCAATCAGTAGATCTAAATTTCCTCCATTTGTGCCACCAGCTCTATTTAGTACATTATTGATTGCTGTTAAAATTGGGAATCTTCCTTCACCGCAAACATTTTTATGATCATCGGTTTCGATTGACCAAATCATAGCACCGCCAAGTTTCTTATCAACTGCATATTGCGATTTAATTTCAATCGATTTAACATCATCATAACCAATCCATTGATTTCCATTATATAAATATGGTGTTTTTTGTACATCGTCCCAGACTTTGGTCCAACCACCAGCTTTTTGTTTCTCGCAAATCTATGTAAATGGTTTTAAATTACAAATAAATAACCGAATATAATCGTTTACGTCTTTGAATACTTACTTCAATATAACCTAAGAATCCTGCTTGAGATGTGTATGGTCCCGCATTTCCTCCATTTATGGTTGGTGCACCCACTGCATTGTTGGACGAGCTTGCAAGTGTAAATGTACGTCCATATGTTCCCATTCCTAAGACAATTTTTTCTGGTTTAGCACCAGCTGCGATCCAACTATTTATAACATTATCCACATTTAATAGTTTAGCTTCGGCAGTCGTATCAGCTTTGCTAGCATAAAGTGGAGCATTTTGGCCAGTTTTGCCATCCCAATCACCATGCAAATCATAAGCCATGACATTGATCATATCCAGGTATTGGCTCAATTTTGGTACATCATATGATGTAGCATGATATGATTTACTTGCTGCAACCGCGGCTGTCAATAACCACCCATTTGCATCAAAACGCGCACGTAACTCTTGCAACAGTGTCACAAATGCTGTACGATCAGATGCTTTACCACCACGTTGTGCTGGATATTCCCAATCTAAATCGAAACCATCAAAACCATATTTGGCAACAATGCTTACAATCGAATTGACGAGTGTTTTCCGTAGCGTTGGATTATTAACCACATCTGAATATCTGCTTGAACCTTCGTTCCAACCACCGATCGCAATCAATCGTTTAAGCGCAGGATTACGTGATTTTAATTTAGCGAAACGTTCAAGTGCCTTTAAATCAATTTCATTCCATGTATCTAGAATTCGAATTGTTCCATCGGCGTTCAAGCCCAAGAAAGTAAATATAACATGTGTGCAAAGATCTGTGCTAATATCTTCGACATCAAATTTACCATTGCCCCAGCGATATGTGGCCCAACTGCCATAGTAACAAACGACCTTATCTGTATGCGGAATAATTTGTTTTTTTTATATAGATTCGTGTTAGAAATAGTTTGTGAATACAATAAAATAATTTACCTGTTGCAGCAAATGTCACGGCAGCAAATGATGCCAAAGTGGCCAAAATTAAAATTCCTTTCATTTTACTGTGTCAAACTGTAGAGTTGAATTGAATACATTTTACAGAAATCCGAACATTTATATACCCAAAAACCATGGTAATTAAATGCCGTGACGATGGTGATTTATAAATCTATGCATCATTCTGTTCTTATCATAAGGGCGCATATAAAAATTTTACTTCGAATAAAAAAATTTAATTTTCTTCGTAAAATAATAAAAATTTAAGATTTATAAAGTAAATTTTGGAAATTTTTTATTGTTTAGCTAATTTATTAGTTCTTTGGTAATTAATTGCGATTTTATCAGTTCAGTTATTGAATTTGTCGTTTATAAGTTTTTATTTTATATTGTTCTAAACTGCCGTTAAATAATTTTTGATCAAAAGCTTTCATCGATCAAGGTTAAAATACCAAATAGTCTTTAATGCATGTGCCCCTTCAAATCAAAGTAAAAATGGGCCTTGGCAATTTGATGTTTTACACAGTTTCTCTTCCTGAAACCTTTATTATTTATTTAAATAATAATTCTCGGAATATTGTGAAATAATTGATGATTCCCACGGAGGTCATGGGATCATAGAACCTTATGCTACAATGGCCAATCCGCTTATAAAATTTTTTTTTAAAATTTGTAAATATACAAGTTTTGCAAAGGCAAGATATTATTAAACTTAAATAAAGGCCAAGAAGGTTTGCGTCTTTTTTCTTTGGTTTGGTTCTCAAAACCATTTTCTGCTGAACATACAACGGCTCTAAAGTATTTGTGTAGCAGCCACCCCAACATGACAAACCATACTTTTGACACTTTCTGCCGTTTCGCAATTTTGCGAAATATTTAACAAGTGTTTTTAAAAAACTTAAAAATGTGAGTATGACAAACCATACCGCAGTTTAGACATTATCAATGCATGATACAACATTATCAAAAAAAGAGACTGGGCATAAATCACGAAGGAGATACAAAATCCTGGAAGCGGAATTTGTGCATATTTCTAAGTTGGCCACATGATTTTCCAATTAAGATTGGTATCCAAATGGATACCAAGATATTTAAACGTGTTAACTAACTCGATTTTCAAACACTCAGTTTGACACTTATTGGTAGAGCATTTAGTAAAATTGTGATAGGCAAAATTTGCACATCACAGATTTAAAAAAACATAAATTTTGTCTTTTCCCTCAGAATTAAGCAATGCTTATTGAACCATAAATGATACACCCTAAGATCTGAATAAATCATTGAGACTGCCTCAGACGAGATTCAGCAACATAAGCTAGAGCTAAGTCATCAGCAAACCTAGTGCTATTACCGTACAATTTCAATCTAAAGATAGAATTGGTATAAATTAAAAACAACAAAGGGCCCAACACAGAACCTTGTGGTACACCAACGTTCAAGGTTCTAGGGCCACTAAACGTTACATTTATGTTTACTCTCACCGTTTGGTTTTCGAGATAAGAAGCAAACCATTTGTTCGAAACCCGTCTAAACTCAATGTCAAAGAGAATAGATAGGTGACGTTTATGATCGACCATGTGAAAGGCTTTCCCTAGCATCACCAAACACCACCATTTAGTCCTTTTTAAATGTTATTCAAGAAATTCAACAAAGCCGTCTCAGCACTCATAAGAATAGCAAACCTATGGCTGGAGAGCATTAGGTCTACAGTTTTCTTTATGGTTGCGGTCACCATTTTTGATTATCGGAATTATAGAAGCCGATTTGAGTCTCACAGGTATACAATTCCCTGGATAAAAAAAAGATGGGTAATGGTGGGTAATTTTAACTTGGGATTGTGTGCGACATTGCTCGAATAAACACGAGAGTGTATTAAGAACGAGATTTAGAGTCATAGATCATAGTCAAGAATAAAATTCCAATCCATATGCTCAAATATAGCGAATAAAACTCCCAAGTTGATCTTGGTACAATGACCAGTTCGAAAATAAGTCTGAGATTGCAAATTTTTAGGAATCTTAAATAAAACCTTAATAAAATGCTCATCCGAAATCTTAAGATCGATTTCTGTATCGATTTCGAAACTGAAAATGTCGAATGTTGATTTCTCCAATTTGACTTAATATTACGAATAAAATCACTGACTTCTTGTAAAAATATGTCAAGGGACGTCGCGGTCGCATGAAGCCTATAGATACAATTACATGAACATCATTATCCGAACTCCATTCAACCTTAATAATATCTGCCGAAGTTAAGTTATAAGCAGAAGGCGAACGACACATTCTAAAATCATAATAAACGACCGCTCCACCAGATCTATAGCTATCATTACAAGCACATTACAGCGTAAAACCATTTAAATTGTATAAATCCAATTCATTCTTGTTTATCCAAACTTCACTTAAAAAAATAAAGGACGGTTTATTTCTGTATGCATTGATTAATCCAGTGGTGATTAGTAAATGAGTAAAACTAAAAATTTAAACAATATACAAAACAATAATGCAATAATACATTAAAATTAAACTACACATGAAAATGCATCAAAACATGCACACTCGAGTCACTAAATAAAAATCCTTTCAAGCCGGATGAAAATTTATTAAGTTTCCGGCAATCTCTCAATTCAACCGGAAGGTTATTAAGACTTTCGGAGCAAGAATTTAAAAAAAAGACTGAAATAAAGGCCACGAAGCAGATAAACTTGGAGCATTATAAGAACAATTGTTATAATATGTTTTTGTATTATAATAAGTGGATAAATTCTAGCATAGTAAATACCACCCCAACACACTAATCCATACGACAACTTCGACTCCACAAGAGCAAAATAAATAGTTCTTAATACGGCTACCGATCACACTTTTCCTATTATGAAGAGTATCAATATGGGTTTGCCAATGCATCGAATTATTAATGGCTATTTGAAAGATTGAATGAATTCAATTTTAAAACAAACATCAGTACAAGCAGCTTGATCACAATTCACATCATGATAAATAATGATAGGATCTACAACAGTAGCATCATTAGTTTTGAAAAACATACCTTGGTTTTAGTGCTCAAAAACATAGAATGAACAAGACACCACTCCTTTAGAAGGCATAAATCTGATTTCAGATGTTGTGTGTTTGTACTACGAATAGAGTGATTATAGAGAAACACTAGGTCGTCAGCAAAATCCATCAACTCAGAATTAAAGTCAATATAAAAAATAGAATTTAAGTAAATTAAAAAAAGCAAAGGACCTAGTACAGAACCTTGCGGAACGCCATCATGGTTATACCTTGACTCCAAGCATCATTAATTTTAACAATCTGAGACCGTTCAGATAAATAGGATCGAAACCACTGGAAAATAACAGCACGAAAACCAGCATAGGAAAATTTTTTTTAGTAAGACATTATGATTTACCTTATCGAATGCTTTTGTCAAATCTACAAAAATGGAGCCAACCGATTCTCTCTGATCCAGACCTTTGTATAAAAAATTTGTAAATTCTAATAAACCATTTTCAGTAAAACTAGTGCTCATTAAAAATTTAGTAACTCTCAAATGGACTAGCTTTTCAATTTGACCAAATACAGAGAGCAATGAAATTCGTCTGTTTTTACCCCTTTTTTGAATATTGGAATAACAACTGCTTCTTTTAAAAGAATCTACAATATAAATTGATACTTCCTTAACCAAGAAGTTACTAATATCATCATTGCCCGATGTGCAAGTCGGTTTGAGCTGAGATATGATGTTTAAAATTTCAAACGAATCGGTTTCCCAGAAAACGCAAGACTTTAATTCCGAATTATTATAAATAAGATCAGAGCCTAATTGGTCATCAGGTTAATAGGTTCTTTCAAATTAAGAACCGAGTTAACGAAATGATTGTTAAATAACGTGGTTATTTTAAGTTGATCCGTTACTGATAAGTTATCATCAATTAATATTTCCGCAATCGTATATTTCTTGCTTTCATTGTTCAAAATTTCATTGACTACTTTCCAGCTATCTTTAATATTACCTGTTGATTGATTGGAGTGTGCGACCAGGCCTAGACATGTCTCCCGGATGACGCCGGGCCCACCGTATATCCATTACATATAACACATAGGGATAGGAAGGGAATATTAGTTAGGATGGATTCGACCTGGTTACAGACACCTTTGTAATCGATATCTAGCTATGCTAGTACAATTTAAATATACGACCACACAACGTAACTACGTACAATTTAACTACGACTGCACAACTTAACTACGTACATGATTGGGTGTATATTTCCCTACCAGAAAATCCAGTTCAAAAAACGACAATGCAGTTTCGCTACGTCGCGTCGCACCGATTAAAATTTGAAGACATGCAGCTGTATCCAAAATCACAATATTACCAAAGAATCAATATCGCCAAATCAATCATAATTGTAAACGAGTTAATACCTTTAATTAAACCTGATGACCAGATCATCTTCACCGATGACTTTAATCTACCTAAGATTAATTGGATATTTTTGGACACGAATATTATTCCAGTAACGCAACCGCATAACTCCATTTTGGATACTATATTTGGTTTGGGTACTAAGCAATGCAATAATATCCTTAACGGAAATGGCAGACGGCTAGATTTGATGTTCTGCTCAATGAATATAGACATAAAAATTTCAGCATGCAATGATCTCGGTAATTCTAGGAGTATTTATCACACACCCCTTCTATTAGATATAACTTTTTGTAATTGTTTTAGCGACTCGATAGTTTTAATAGTTTATTGTCTTCTTATTTAGATTTTAGAAGTGGAGTTTATGTTAATTTGAGGAACTTTCTCGATGGGGTGGACTGAGACAATTTACTGTTACCAAATAATGTCGATTGTTGTGCGGATAATTTTGATCGTATCTTAAATGTCGCATTTCATTTATTTATTCCACGTAAATCGACCAGGGAAATTAAATGTGAACCGTGGTATAACAGATCACTCACAAATTTGAAAAATCAAAAGAATAAAATGCATAAAATATATAGGAATTTAAAGGAATTTAATATATTGAACAAGTCAGGAGGTTTTAATAGCTTTAAATTAGCTAAATTGTCAAAAAGGTGACCGGGCCTGACGGTATCCCGCCTTGTTTCATGGTGAGTTGCGCTGATCAGTTGGCAAAGATTTTTAATCTTAGCCCTCGGTCTGGAGTTTTTCCTAAAGTATGGAAATTATCATCGATTATTCCAATTTTTAAGTCTGATTCACAGACATTAAATCAAACTACATTAGTTCATTAAATCAAACTACCACATAGAGAACTCAAGGAGGGACTCTTTGGTTAAAGTACGCGGATATTTTGATATTTCTACTTTTTTGGTAGATATAATATTATAAATGATTGGCCTCTTCATTTTTTCTGATTAAGAAGTCGAAAAATGTTGTGAATGCCATTATTGTTAATATATTTGGTTTATAAAAAGCCGAAAGAATCTTTTATCGTATCGTAATATTAAAATTGGAATGCAGCGGCACGTAAATTAAGATATAATTAATCCTTTTGGCACTTAAAAGGTCAATAACTTAAAAAAAACACACACACACTGCACAATATAGAGCAACTTTAGAGGCAATTAATGTATAAACTACATATTAGAGTTGCTTAAAAATAATTTAATTAAAAGAAAAAAGTACAAGAGACCAATTTAATACGTCTACTCAGTATCCGCCATATTTTGATTTCTTTAATATTTTAAACTTATTTGCTGACGTAGTCTTTTAGCTGTAACTAACATTATAAGCGGTGTTCTTCAGTTGCCTAATGCATTTCAAATGATACAAAATCGTATCTTACATTTTTTTCTTAATTTTCATAATTTTAAGGCCAATTTTAAAAAATCGTGCATATTATTGTAATCTTTCAACTTATTTTTGAGAGCACGACTTTTGCGTTGCTTGTCAATGAGCGCTATCATCAAGGGAGATGAGAAGTTTTACGTGGATGGTTCAAAGCCATGGATGGTGCAAAGAGACCATCGTTCAGTGCTCCATGTCCGTCTACAAATTTGCTAAGCGGATTTCTTATAGCAAGAACCGCTTGGTTAGTCCTTGCGCTATGTTGCGCTATCTTGCTGTATTTTATTGCTCGCTAGCAAGACGATACTGCTCATCAAACCCATCAGTTTTGGATTTCATTTTTTAGTACACCTAGAGTCCAGTCCGTTGGGCAACAGTGACAACCGAAGTTTTCAGAACCTTCCAATCAGTATTCATTTCGTCACAACGGTAATTAGCTTCTACAATGCTGTCACTGACGAGATCTTGGGAAGTATTGTTTTGTATCTCCATTTATCAGACATATTAACAGTTGAAAGTTCTGTGCGTTCTGGGCAATTTTATGTCGAGTTATTATCGTTGGGTTAATTAACTTCATTGGGCGCGTGTACGCAGATCATCGAAAGGTTGACTAACTTCAAGCGCAAGCGAAGTTTAAAAATCGATTATCAACACCAAGATTGCCGAGGTTATCTTCACTGTAAAGCAACATGTATCCTTGTGGCGAATATTCCCCACTTTTAGGCTATCCAGTTACTTGGAGAGCAACGAGTTGTATAGCCGACACTTGTGATAATGCGTCTAGTTTTAGTAATGACGTTCCACATGTCAAAATCATATCACAAGTTTTTAGCAATAGCGTGTTATTTTACAAATAAAAATAAAAACTATTAAACGAATCTATTAACAATAAAAAACGGGTAATGTTTTACCAATTACCAAGAAACTAATAAAATGGCTAAACAATAAAAAATTTCCCAAATTTACTTTATAAATCTTAAATTTTTATTATTTTACGAAGAAAATTAAAATTTTTTATTCGAAGTAAAATTTTTATATGCGCCCTTATGATAAGAACAGAATGATGCATAGATTTATAAATCACCATCGTCACGGCATTTAATTACCATGGTTTTTGGGTATATAAATGTTCGGATTTCTGTAAAATGTATTCAATTAAACTCTACAGTTTGACACAGTAAAATGAAAGGAATTTTAATTTTGGCCACTTTGGCATCATTTGCTGCCGTGACATTTGCTGCAACAGGTAAATTATTTTATATATTCACAAACTATTTCTAACCCGATTCAATATCAAAAAAAAATCAAAAAAAATATTCCGCATACAGATAAGGTCGTTTGTTACTATGGCAGTTGGGCCACATATCGCTGGGGCAATGGTAAATTTGATGTCGAAGATATTAGCACAGATCTTTGCACCCATATAATATTCACTTTCTTGGGTTTGAACGCCGATGGAACAATTCGAATTCTAGATACATGGAATGAAGTTGATTTAAAGGCACTTGAACGTTTCGCCAATTTAAAATCACGTAACCCGGCGCTTAAACGATTGATTGCGATCGGTGGTTGGAACGAAGGTTCGAGCAGATATTCAGATGTGGTTAATAATCCAACGCTACGGAAAACATTCGTCAATTCGATTGTAAGCATTGTTGCCAAATATGGTTTTGATGGTTTCGATTTAGATTGGGAATATCCAGCACAACGTGGTGGTAAAGCATCTGATCGTGCAGCATTTGTGACACTGTTGCAAGAGTTACGAGCGCGTTTTGATGCAAATAGGTGGTTATTGACAGCCGCGGTTGCGGCAAGTAAATCATATCATGCTACATCATATGATGTACCAAAATTGAGCCAATACCTCGATATGATCAATGTCATGGCTTATGATTTGCATGGTGATTGGGATGGCAAAACCGGCCAAAATGCTCCACTTTATGCTAGCAAAGCTGATACGACTGCCGAAGCTAAACTATTAAATGTGGATAATGTTATAAATAGTTGGATCGCAGCTGGTGCTAAACCAGAAAAAATTGTCTTAGGAATGGGAACATATGGACGTACATTTACACTTGCAAGCTCGTCCAACAATGCAGTGGGTGCGCCAACCATAAATGGAGGAAACGCAGGGCCATACACATCTCAAGCAGGATTCTTAGGTTATATTGAAGTAAGTATTCAAAGACGTAAACGATTATATTCGGTTATTTATTTGTAATTTAAAACCATTTACATAGATTTGCGAGAAACAAAAAGCTGGTGGTTGGACCAAAGTCTGGGACGATGTACAAAAAACACCATATTTATATAATGGAAATCAATGGATTGGTTATGATGATGTTAAATCGATTGAAATTAAATCGCAATATGCAGTTGATAAGAAACTTGGCGGTGCTATGATTTGGTCAATCGAAACCGATGATCATAAAAATGTTTGCGGTGAAGGAAGATTCCCAATTTTAACAGCAATCAATAATGTATTAAATAGAGCTGGTGGCACCAATGGAGGAAATTTAGATCTACTGATTGAAGCCGATAACGTTTCCAGTGAAATCGAAGCAGAAGAAGAAACTACGACAGGGGCAAGTTCCACTACCACTACAAAAGCCACAACCACTACAAGAGCTACAACCACTACAAAAGCACCAACAGCACCAGCAGCTGCCACTTTGAGCGAAACCGGTTCAAACGAAGGACTGTGCCAACAACAAGGCTACATTAGAGATCCATCTAATTGTGGCATTTACTATTATTGTCAATCAACGGGTAAAGGATTCAAAGTAGTTGAATTTAAATGTCCAGGTAGTTTGGCTTATGACACCAACACCGGTAATTGTAACTATGCGACATCAGTTAATTGCTAAGCTACTTTTTACCGCATCCTCATTAAATTTTGAACTTAATACAATTCAAGCAAATTTTGAATAATTCTGAAAATATATAAATCACCAAAAATTTAATTCGTAATCGTTTTTTAATTGGTAAAATCTACTCGATATTTCGTTGTTTGAACATAGCAATATTCTAATAGCATCAAAGATCAACACACTGCGGTTTAGCAAAACGAGTTTAGGTAAACTTTACACTTTAGGCGATTTTAATTAATTTTCTGATTTTGAAAATTCAATTAAAATTTCTCCATCACCTCTCAGTTTCAAGATATGTTGTCTTAATCTTTAGTTGCCGTCTTATCGTTTTTCTTAAGAACCAACAAAAGTTACCCATCATAGTGGGACTTTGTTCGCAATATTCCATGGGCAATATTCCATGATGTCCTAATTTAAATGCTCTCCTTGCTCACTATTACTTTCTCCTTTCTGAAAGGGTTTTCAATCAGTGAGTTTTTAGAAGAGAAGAGATATTTTCTACATAAGCATCTTAAAAGTCCCACCTTATTGAGTAAAGATGATTTTTGATGATAATCGCTGTCATGATTGCTTTGGCCGTCATTTTATTTCTTACGTGTTTAATTTGGTTGTCTAAGATTAAATAACAATAATGGGGTAATTATCGTCGTTTAGTTTGATAATTTGTACGTTCGTTGTATCAGTTATTTTTGAGGTTATGCATTTTAGAGTCAAACACACAAAATTCCTTTTTACTTTTTTAGTAGGTCGAATTGTCACGATTGGAGAGTATAACTAAAGTTGTGTGTAAGCCAGATTATGACGTTGCTTAACCTCCCTTAATTTTTATTTTTATTTTCCAGACTAATTTCTAGCAAAAATCTTATTCATTACCAAAAATGATAGCCATCCTACCTACACGTTCTCGCTTCTTTACATGCTAAACAATTTTTTTTACAAACAAGACCTAATTAGTTAATTTGATCAAAACAACAAAAAAATTGTATGCTTTAAGTATTAAATAACCGACAACCGGCAAGCATGTTTAAACTACTCTCGTGTGACGCATGCAACAGTTATAGAAACTAAGTGATTTTGTTTTATTAAAACATTTAATTTGCCAGTGTGGGGTGAACAATTGATCACACTCTCCCACACCGTGTTGACTTAATGCTTCAATCCCCAATGTATTGACCTGACCGTGTATTGTTTTATCATCTATATGCAGATGCACGTTTCCACTTATCTATCATAACAAAATTTAATTGCAATCTTTGATAATTTTTATATCATTTACGTGGTTACATTGATCGTCTAATATTCTAATCTATATAACAATAATGTGCTTACATTTAATTACACATTTTTACAGCTAAAAGTATTAACAACAATAAAACAAGACACCGTCAAAGTAACACCGGAGTGGCACCAAAAACATTTAGCTGCACTTCTAATGAGTAAATTGATTTACAGTGGAGATTGATAATCTACATTCGATTGTTATATATGTTGTATATTAGACGATCAATGTAACCACCCAAGCTAGCTGAAGTTAATCTCACAAAAATCAAATTCTACGATAGTTTGGATGGATGATGGAATCTCAGATATAGGGCATGTTGTTAGATTGTTGATCGATGATTTTAATGTTAGAGTTGACAAAAACTAGATAAACTCTTTCAAAACAAATGTAAAGGGTTATACTCTCGATCTGAAATTGCGGCAGATAAAGATGATGACTTGATTTATTTTGTGATCGGTTACAGTCTCATATAGTACATATCTTACAAATTCTTTCAACGCAAGCAGATCCATTTAGAAACATATGTTCAGCTTGGGTCAATATAAGATCTTATCGACCGGCTACCAAGTTCGTAGGCAGTAATCATCATTTGATCATATACGACGTCAGTTTTTTCATAGTTCGGGGATTACAGGAGAGCGCTTAGAACGTATAAACAGTGAAGGTCTGAAGATAAACAACAACATCACCAAAATCTTATTAGCTGTAACCTCGCGCGTATAATTTCTTCAAAGGAATTACCGTGATCTGTGTACACACCTTGACTGGTCCAACAATCACCCCTAAAAACAGTATAAACATATACATATTTTCATTATGATACAGTATTATACCAATTGGTGTATTAAAGACAGTTTTAATAATAGAATGCGAATTGTGTCTGATATAAACGCTGAGTGCTGAGTCTTATTTACATAATTATAAATGTTATTTATTAGAACTCCACTTAAATTAATGTCTTATTGATTCTAAAGTGTTTTAATTACATCAATAAACTTTTATTTCACAGAAATATTTCTTAGTATAGTGGTTACGGGTAATAAAAAAAACTAGATTTGGTTTGGTTTATTTGTAAATAGATGCGATATAAATCGCTTAAAGATATAATCACAATTACACAATTTCGTTTAATTTATTATTTGATTCATCAAACTATAAAATGCTTAATTATCGTGATAAAGTGTTAAACACGTATTTAAAAATGTTTAAATGAAGCACCGTCGGAAACACTTTAAGATAATGAAACTAATGAGTGAATATATTTTATATCTGATTCAGTGCGATTTTAAAATTGAATACTATTCTACTTTTATTGGGTTTTAGTAAAAATATCAAAACAACATGATTTGTACAAAAAAAAATATTCTAAATGTATGACAGTGAAGATAATATGTATTGAGTTTTTGGTTAGTTTTGGTGTTTTTTCGCAGAATTTGAATAAGGTAATTTATTCGTTAGAAGTATTGATAAGCATAGTGGTGAACTTCTGTAACACGATAATAATATTGTGACGAGTGTTATAGTTATTTATGTTAAACTAACTACTTAGATATAAAGCATAGATACAAAAATGTCAATTCCTCATCTCAGCAGCAAGGGAAAAAAGTCTTAAGTGAAAGCATAATCATCAAAAATTTGAACCGATTTCACCCGATTCACTTATTTTCACCATCAAATACTAAGCAGCACAAAAAAAAAATACACTGACACAACTACAACTACAAATATCACATGGCTCATGAGTCAATTTTCAACCAAAATATGTGCACCTTGATTTTGTTGCGCGAATATGACATTTGATTATGAGAGTTTAAGTTATTTTTTCCTTTTATGTTTAGTGTAAGATTGAAATTGGTTCAAATAAAAGATTTTATATTAAATTCACTTGCTGCTAAGATGGGAAATTTACATTTTTGTTGAAACATACAATGCGATGCAAAAATATTTGTGCTCATTGATTGATCAGAATGTACGACCATGAAGTCTTGCTTACTCCCGGATGACACCGGGCCCTCCGTACACCCTTTACACATAACAAAACCGAAGGAAAGGAAAGGTATGTTAGTAATAAAAAGTCAACCCGTTTCCAGACACCTAAGTAGTTGATAGTTAGTAAATTTGTTAGAAGTATATTTTTAGTCAATTATTTAGCACAAGACAACAGAATTTCATGTTCATTTACTGCTTAAGTTCTAAAATAAAATTAAATTATATTACATATATAGAAAGACTTTTAAAACTCAATCCCATTTATATAAATAAAATTTGGTAAAGTATTTAACAGCTTTAATACTTGTCCGTATTAAATTAACTAAAATAGCCTGAGTATTCACATTAGTATGTTCTAATTAGTACCATATATGATAAATAATTAGCATAAATGTACGATTTGGCTCATAAACTTTATTTTAATTTTAAACGCACAATCTGCTAAACAAAATTCCTGCTAGAAGAAGATATATAAAATTAAATTCAGAATCACTTTTAATTTGATTTAGAAATCTGAAAGTTTGTTAACCTTGCCCCACCCAACAATGTTATGCACACACTATTTGAATCTAAAAACTCTTCACCTTGGACGATTAAAAAAATAAATTCTAAATTTTAAATTTCAAATTCCAAATTTCAAACTTCAAACTCCAAATCCCAGATTCCAAATTTTAAATTTCAAATTCCAAATTCCAAAATCCAAATTTCAAATTCCAAATTTTAAATTCCAAATTCAAAATGTTAAATTTCAAACTGCAAATTCCAAATTCTAAATTTCAATTCCCATTTTTAAAAATTTTAAATTTAAAATCTCAATTTTTTCTTCTTGTTTTCTATTCATTACCAATTTTATTAAAAAAAAAATTATCAAAAAAATTCCAAATTTCAAACTTCAAACATCAAATCTCAAATTCCAAATTTCCAATTTCAAATTCCAAACTTCAAATTCTAAATTCAAAATTTTAAATTTTAAATTTCAAATTCCAAATTACAAATTATAAATTTCAAATTTCAAATTCAAAATTCCAAATTCCAAATTTTAAATCTTAAATTTTAAATTCCAAATTTTAATCTTTAATTTCAAATTCCAAATCCTAAATTCCAAACTTCAAATTCCAAATCCCAAATTCCAAATTTTAAATTCCAAATTCCAAATTTCAAATCCCCCATGCCAAATTTTAAATTCCAAATTTTAAAATCCAAATCCCGAATCCCAAATTCCAAAATCCAAAATTTCATATTCCAAATTTAAAATTTTAAATTGTACATTCCAAATTCCAAATCCTAAATTTCAAATTCCAAATCCCAAATTCCAAACTTTAAATTCCAAATTGCGATTCCCAAATTCCAAATTTCGAATTTTAAATTCCAAATTTTAAAATCCAAATTTCAAATTCCAAAATTCAAAATTGTATATTTCAAATTTCAAATTTTAAATTGCAAATTCCAAATTTTAAATTTTAAATTCCAAATTCTAAATTTCCAATTTCAAATTTAAATCTCAAATTGTAAATTTACAATTTTTAATTTTAAATATCTAATCTCAAATAAATTTTTATTCAAATTTCAAATTCCACATCCCAAACTCAAAATTTCAAATATCAAATTTCAAACTTCAAACGTCAAATTTTAAATTTTAAATTCCAAACTCCAAATTTTTAATTCCAAATTTTAAATTCCAAATTTCATATTCTAAATTTTAAATTTTATTCAAATTTCAAATTCCGAACTTTTAAATCTTAAATTTTAAATTCGAAATTTTAAACTTTAATTTAAAATTATAAATTCTAAACATCAAATTCCAAATTTCAAATTCCAAATTGCAAATCCCAAATTCCAAACTTCAAAATCCAAATTCCAAATTTCAAATTCTAAATTTTAATTTTCAAATTTCAAATCCCATATTCCAAATTTTAAATTTTTAATTCCAATTTTTAAAATACAAATCTCAAATCGCAAATTCCAAAATTCAAAATTTCATATTGCAAATTTTAAGTTTTAAATTTCAAATTTCAAATTCTAAATTTCAAATTTAAATTTCAAATTTTTAATTTTAAATATCAAATTTTAAATTCCAAATTTTATTCAAATTTCAAATTCCAAATTTCAAATTTCTAGTTCCACATTCCATATTCCAAATTCAAAATTTCAAATCTCAAATTTCAAACTTCAAATTTTAAATTTTAAATTCCAAATTCCAAACTCCAAACTTTTAATTCCAAATTTTAAATTCCAAATTTCATATTCTAAATTTTAAATTTTAAATTTTAAACTTCAAATTTCAAATTTCAAATTTTAAATTCCAAATTTTAATTTTTAATTTTAAATTTCAAATTCCAAACTTCAAATTTCAAATTGTAAACCCCAAACTTCAAAATCCAAATTCCAAATTTCAAATTCTAAATTTTAATTTTCAAACTCCAAATTTCAAATCCCATATTCCAAATTTCAAATTTTAAATTCCAAATTTCATATTCTAAATTTTAAATTTTAAACTTCAAATTTCAAATTCCAAACTTTTAAATCTTAAATTTTAAATTCCAAATTTTAAACTTTAATTTTAAATTTTAAATTCCAAACTTCAAATTCCCAATTTCAAATCCCAAATTCCAAAATCCAAATTCCAAATTTCAAATCCCATATTCCAAATTTTAAATTTTAAATTCCAATTTTTAAAATCCAAATCTCAAATCCCAAATCGCAAAATCCAAAATTTCATATTGCAAATTTTAAGTTTTGCATTCCAAATTTCAAATTTCAAATTCTAAATTTCAAATTTAAATTTCAAATTGTAAATTTTAAGTTTTACATTTCAAATTTCAAATTTAAATTTCAAATTGTAAATTCCAAATTTCAAATTTCAAATTCCACATTCCAAATTCAAAATTTCAAACTAAAAATTTTAAATTCTAAATTCCAAATCTCAAATCGCAAATTCCAAAATTCAAAATTTTATATTGCAAATTTTAAGTTCTAAATATCAAGTTTCAAATTCCAAATTTTAAATTTCAAATTTCATGTTCTAAATTTTAAATTTTAAACTTCAAATTTCAAATTCGAAACTTTTAAATCTTAAATTTTAAATTCCAAATTTCAATTTTTAATTTTAAATTTCAAATTCCAAACTTTAAATTCCATATTTCAAATTGTAAATCCCAAATTCCAAACTTCAAAATCCAAATTCCAAATTTCAAATTCTAAATTTTAATTTTCAAACTCCAAATTTCAAATCCCATATTCCAAATTTCAAATTTTATATTCCAATTTTTAAAATCCTTGAGATTTGGATTCCCAAATTCAAAAATCCAAAATTTCATATTGGAAATTTATTTCAAATTCTAAATTTCAAATTTCAAATTGTAAATTTCGAATATTGAATTTTAAATATCAAATCTCAAATTTTAAATTCCAAATTTCAAATTCCAAATTCCAAACTCCAAACTTTTAATTCCAAATTTTAAATTCCAAATTTCATATTCTAAATTTTAAATTTTAAACTTCAAATTCCAAACTCCAAATTTCAAACCCCAAACTCCAAATTTTATATTCGGTCAACGTATTTCATCAAAATTGTTTCCAATCCATGTCCAAACATACACGAGTAGAATCAAAAATAATCCCATATTCGTTCGATTCATTCGATTTCGATGCAATATAGGGTTCCCTTGATGTAACATATGTATACGTAAATATTTTGCATACAAATTTCTATTCTACTACATGTAATGCAAAGGTAACCTATATAAAGAAATGGGGTGTTTTCTAGTTTTTTTTATTTTTTTTACTGAATGACTCATCTAAATTTGACTTTTTTAAATTCCATTTACGTAGGTATTCTATAAATTCTTTAAATTCTTCAAATCCTTTTAATTTTATAATTTCTATACATTTTATGAATTTCGGCTCTACAAATTCTATAAATTCTATAAATGCTATAAATTCTACGAATTCTAAACATTTAAAATAAATTTTATAAGTTCTAAAAATTTTCTAGATTCTATGAATTCTATAAATTGTTTCAACTTTGTCAGTTCTATAAATTCTACAAACTCAAATTTTACTTATTCTTAAAATGCCATAATTTCTATTAATTCCATAATTTCTTTGAATTCTAGAAATTTGTATATTCAATAAATTCTATAGATGTATATTAGAATATACTATCTTTGGTAGAATTAAAACAAAATTTAAAAATTTAATAATCCATAGAATTAATTGAATATACAAAATTTCTAGAATTCAAAGAATTTATGAAATTAGTAGAAATTATGGCAAGTAAAATTTGAGTTTGTAGAATTTATAGAACTGACAAAGTTGAAAAAATTTATAGAACTTAAATTTATTTTTAATGTTTAAAATTCGTAGAATTTGTAGAATTTATAGCATTTATAGAATTTTTAGAGCCGAAATTCATAAAATTTATAGAAATTATAAAATTAAAAGGATTTGAAAAATTTAAAGAATTAATAGAATATATAGAATTTATAAAAATTATAGAGTTTATAGAATTTAAAGGAACCATGGAATTTACAAAAAGGCCAATTTGAGTTTGTAGAACTTATAGAACTTTAAGAGTTAAATCAATTTATAGGAACTCATAGAATTTACAAAATTTATTGAATTTAAAGAATTTATAGACTCAGTAGAAATTATAAAATTTATAGAATTAGCAAAATTTGTCACCTTTATATAATTTAGAGAATATATCGCATTTACAGAGGATTTGTAAGATTTATAGAACTTATAGGATTTACGGAATTTAAAGAACTTACGTTTTAATTTTATAGAATTTATAAAGAATTTGTGGGATATTATTTATTTATGAATTTAAAAATGTATAGAGTTTATACACTTAGTAGAATATCTAAACAAATGTAACTGGTTAATTGAATTTATGATTTTTTCATATTTTGTTTTGCGACCTAAAATATCAATAAAGTGATTGGTAGCGCGCGTGGTTAAGCTGATGGAACGTAATATTCCAAAGGTTCACAAAAAATCAAACTGGACCGAGAAATGTCAGGAAATATGAAAATGGCGCCGCCTTTTGTTCCTGCATTTAATTATGGCCTACCCTATAGTTTTCTTGTATACAAGTTTTATAACATTTGTAATTTTTTCACTGAATATTTTGAAGCTAAAAATGCCATTTCGATTAGGGATTTCTATGGAAAACAATGAAAATTAATTCCACTAAAGGAGCTCAATAAACAAATATGCCATCATAATTGGTGGAGTTGATATACAAATCGTTTAAAGCTCTTATAATAATCTCCCCTAGAAAAAATGTACTTGTTGTGTACGAATATCACCATAAATCATCAAATCATGATAATCGTGTCTGGGGTTAAGTAATATTTTGTCTATTGTTAATTGTTTAATTGGTGGCACGAAATGTTTAGTGGTATCACACGAAAATCTTTGCCTACAAAAAATATGTACGGAAATATTAAAATGTACTTACAATTATTTCAATTAAAGTTATTTAGAAGGCTGATTACTTATCAGCGTGTAAGTACCTAATACATCCACTTTTTTCCAATTTCCTTTCATTCATTCATATGTAACAGAATATTGTGAATTCATAATTTGTTTGTACACGAGTATGCAAATTAAATTCAATTGAATTCAAAACATTAAAAAAAAAATATTATTTACTAAATGTAATAGTAATTCCGAAATTCCGCAATTAAAAAATGTAATAAAGAAAATCTAAAATTCTGATAAAATATTTAAGTACAATAATGTACTTACATGAAATATTTTCATCAAACAAAACTTAAAACTATTAATTTTTATTTTAATTATAGCAAACAAAAATTAAAAAATGATAATAAAAACTCGGTTTACGGTTTGACTTAGTTTACGGCAAATTTAGATAAGTTGATGTACATTATAGTACGTACGCATATAATCGAAATTTTGGGCCTGTTCATACATACATAGTTAAATTTGCGACGTAAATAAGCCATTTCCGCGCGCGTAAACAAACAAACAACAATATTTTACTTTATAAAATTTGTTACGCGCTTAAAAAATTGGTTTTACTGTTTGTTACGATGAAATGACAAAAGCTGATAATACTTTTGATCGTACCTCATACTCTACATATAAGAGTTTGAAACGCTTGAGTAATTTGATATTATATCAAATCAATACTGCTATAGGTAAATTATGTTAACAATTTGTTGATGTATACACGTTACTATTGTTAACATGAAAAGGTGTGCTAAATTTTAATAACAATAAATTGATTCATGATTTAAATATTGTTTAATATAAAATTTGTTCAATTAATTGGGGAAATGATGAACGATAATGGTAGATCCGATTCAAAAAAATGAAAAGAAAACAAAAATTTCATTTTTATTCCTTTTATTGCACAAAATTATCGTATCTGATGAGACGAGAGATCGTTTTCACATGAAATGGATTTCAGTACAGCGAGAAACAGGAAGTTATAAGTAATCTGCGAGAGATTTGGGTATATCTCGAAGAGCCAGAACGGATTGAATTACTATAAATAGACAAGCAAACAAAGCTGCTAAAAAAATTGATATAGATTTACAATATTATGGAAATACCGAATGACAGGAAGAAGTTTGTTGAATTTGTATAACATTTGTGGGCCGTCACATAAAAATAGCTTCCGATAGCTGCTCCATATAAATAGGTCGAGCGAAATATTTTTTATATCAAATTTTCACTGAGGAATTAAATTAAAAATTATAGTTTGACTAAACACAAATTGACTCTAAACACAAATTCTAACTTCTTTCTACTTTCTCGCATATAAATAATTGAGGAAGCACTCTATGAGATGACGCAAACTTTGCTTGAGAAACTAGTTCTTTCATGTCACCGTTAATCTCCTATTGACATTCCCGACGGTAGTAAGATACGTAATGTGGAACAACGATAGTAGAACTGATTGCTATATAATTCACGAATGAATTAATTTTAAACGTTTCAGTAAAAAATTAAATTTCAAAAGGTATGTCAGTAATTGGAATTGCACGGTTTTTTTAAGGATTCCACATAAATAAAAGCGAGTTCATTCGTAAAAATTTATCTGTTACTCATTATGATAAATTGAGCAAATCGACAAGTTAGTATCCTCCAGACAGTTAACAAAATTTCTTAGCCCTAATCTATCCAATTTGCAAATGTTCATGGGATATAATTTAATAATCTATTACTATAATAATAGTTTCAGCACAAAAGTTGACATTTTTGTTATATTTCTAGTATACAATCCCTTTCAATGCTAAATATTTGTGCTAAAATTGAGAATTGGAAATGCTCTGCCCTGGGTATATTATCTTCTATTAATTTATTTATAAAATTAATAAAGTCATTTTCATATGGGAAATGGTTTAATGTCCTGAAATTCAAAATGCAGGTGGTAAATGAATCGAAAGCACATGTGTTGAAGTAATTCTCCCCTGTAATCGAATCATATTTTAAATAATTTAGATATGGACTTGGTTGGATCTTTAATTTTTTACTATTAAATTTCTCCGTTCCACTCGGTTCCTCGTTAAACTTTTTATTGATGGTTAATGCTTTAATTAGAGAACTTGCCCATTATTGATCTGTCATTGAGTTTAAAGAAAGTAAGGTCGGCCGATCAAAATTTCTATTTCTATTTTTTATCAGTTCTATTTCGTTTTCTCCAAGTTTCTTCCAAATTTAAAACTGAAGTATACGGTCTTTCTTTTGTATTACTAAAATTCTCGTTTTTAATTATATGTTGTCTATAGATTTGACGAGTTGTTTTGGAATTTTTAATGTAAATCTTTTGAAAAAAAATTCATTTCGAATATTAATTTCTTTCGAAAACCTCAACGCTTTGGTTGGTAATTTCTTTCGTCTTTTGATGGCACCAGAATAATTTTCAATATGGCTGTTACTCAACCTTCGTGAATGAAAAATACCTGTCCAGAAAGGGAGAAACGTAAAATATTTTTGTAGAATTGTCTCAAGTAACTGAGGATTAAAATATATATTTAGAGGCCCCATTATTGTGAACATTGCATTATAATACGGTGACCATATAGCCCGCATTTTGCAGGACTAACCCGCATTTCAAGACTCTGTCCTGCAGACATTTTTGCCCTTAAAATAGCCCGCAAAATAAAATAATAGCTCGCAAGTTCCACATTTGTAAAAAATTAATTTAAAAAATCAAAGTTTGTAAAAAAAAAGTTCTGGTAAAACCAGAAAATTCGAGAATAAAACCAACGTACTCGTTTAAGTTAAAACTCTACTCCATTTATTCAACGTTATTCTTTGAAAACCGAAACAAAAATAATCCGTCGATAATGCGGAACCATGTCAATGTCGGCAGGAAATAAAAAAGTCGTTAATGCATGTTGTGTTATCCCCACTATCTCAAGAAAATAATTCAGTAAAAATTTCCCGTAGGAAATCTGGGAAAATTCGATTTTCCAAAAATCATTAGAAACTTTGTATAAAATGAGCTTCCAGAGTGTTATGTCTTAAGATGGATTGCTTTAATGTGATTTGTAAATCTGGGACGTTTTTTAATGACGAAAACTTTGAAATTTGCCTTAAATGTATGCTCAATCTGGCCGCAATTTTTCATTTCACCGTAAAATCTATCGAAGGTGATAAAAACACACATTTATGCAAATCGGCCGGGCACTACTGATTAATCTGATACTACATAAAATGTACATGTCGAACTATAAACAAATTCTAGTAAAATCTGATTTAAATAGATTAATTGAAAATGGATGCTGTAACGAGAACAAATTCAAATCTGAAAAGCAGCAATTTTATTTAAAGTTTTGTAAATACTTGGATCATTACACCCACAGTTCATTAGCAAAAGTTGTTTTACATGGATGCCTTTAAAAGAAGAAGTTACTTGAATTGGACCCTAAAAATGCTTCTTATACCTATATGAACATGTAAAGCGTTTTACTTTCTGCTCTAGTTTTCTTCCTATTGTCCAGCCTCGCATTAATTAACAGTACCTGATATTGAGAGTAGACATGATTTATTTCAATGGCCTCATAAAAAGGAAACGTTTTGCAATCAAGTCAATGCTATGACGATTTCTAAATATATCGATAAAGCATCACAAATCTCAAATATACCATAGTTGAAAAATATCAAAAATGTCGAGTTTTCAATAAAGTATCTTGAATATTTTAGGATGTTCTCAAATATCGAACTATCCGTAAGTAAATAACCTGGAGAATCTAAATAATTTCAAATAACCTTGGAAATCGGAGAAATATCGAAATTTTGGCATAATCTCTAAAAATCTACTAAATATTGTGATTTATGTGTGATTCTGCAACTTCTCTTAGCTCAAAACCAAGCGCAGAACATTACTATACAAAACGTTGACGGAAATCTTTAAAAATCTCGAATAATCCTAGAAATGTTGAAAACTTAAGAAATCCACCGTAGACAAATTCAAATAATCTATTCATATTATGTGAATCTCGATTGATCTCGATACCGAAAAATCTCGATATTAATGAATAATTTCGGAAAGTCTGTAAAAATAAAGAAAACCCATGAAAATTTCGAAAAATTCCAAAAGTTTTAAATAGTCGTCAAAAAATGAAATCCAAAAAAAAGGAATATGAAATCGGGAAGCGACGAGAATTTCCTAAATCAGGAGAACTCCGCTGAAAATAAAATACCATCACTAATTGCACAATTATTTTGGAATTTGCATTCTAATTATTTATACATATTTAAAATATTTTTCCAAAATAAACCGATTTTACCGGGTTTACCAGTAAATTTATTCTTGGTAATCAAAATGATTCGGTAAATGAGAAACTAGAAGTCGAACGAACGCTAATTCATTACACAGACTGACTGGTTTGGCTCAAGTATTCGCTGATCCCCTTTCTTAAGACAAAGGCGCTTCTAGTTAGGGAAACAAGAAATTGTTGTCAGTGGCAGTTAGGCAATTTTGTAGGAAGAAAGTTTCAAATTACCATTGTTAGGCGATGAGCCGAAATGTTTCAACTTGTTCAATGTTTAAAATTAAAAGTATGTATTTCATTTTCCAATTTAAAAAAATTTATAGAATTTGGGTTGTATCTTCCAGGAACAAATACTTCCATCGAACGTATATTTGCCATAGTTTATGGACAGCTGAAAAAAAAACAAATGCAAATAGAAATCGTTAAGCCACGTTATTGGTTAGAGAAAATCACGAAACATGTGAAAACTTTTACGAATACATTTCGAAAATAAATGATTTACAAATTGCTGCTCAGTTTAATTAACCTGAGTGAATTTTGATTTATAATTTTTATTGTTACATTTTATTCTGTGATAAGCGCTTTACCCGAAAAAAATCAAAAACATTTTTAATTGGCTGAGAATGAAAATTTAAGTAATTCGGCTCAAAATAATTTTTTTCGGGCAATAATTTTAGAATTATATGGAAAAGCCTAAATCCAATTTTTCTTTTCGTTTTTCAGTGGTAAAGCGCTTTACTAGGTAAGCCAAACGGCTAATGAACTCGTCTAATTATTTTTGTGATATTTTTAAATTTTCCAATTTAGAGATAATTTTAATATTTTTAATTAGTTTTGGTTTATAATTATTTTAGTTTTACAGTTTAGTTTTATATACATACATGTATGTACATAGAACTGTTTCTGTGTTACAAAAAAAAAACTTAATTTTGCGAAAAATGTCTGAGAAAAAACATATTATTTCTATATTTTTAGGTTGTCCTGTATTTGTCTTACAAGAATCTGGTCACCGTAATCATAATGAACATGTTACCGATTTTTGATGATTTTGTTAATATAAAAAAAAATTGTCAACCGATCCCATATCTTTTTTATCACAGGAGGCATACATATTTAAAAAGCCTGATTCAACCCCATTCTATTGTGTGTATTCAGTATAAAAGAATATCTCTGAGATTTGTGAAATTTGACTTTATATCACAACACTTCCTTGTACAATTTTGTTAATTTTAAACAAAAATTGTCAACCGAGCCCTTATTTTCTGGGATGAATCCTGGGTTAACTTTATATACTTTTACTTAGCGCCTTCTCTGGGGAATTACCGGATTACTCCAGATTTCAAGTTTATTCTAAAAGTTTTGAATTTAGCAATGAGTTACCGAGACTAGATGCTCCTATTACATTTAATTCTAAACTTTCGAGCCATTCAAAATTACTCCGTAATCTTCTCGATTTTGGGAAATTTCGAGATTTTCATGATTATTCATGAGTTTTATGATTTTCGAAAACTTATCGATGCTATTCCAAAGTCACAAACCAAAGCCACAGTTATTCGAATTGTTTTTCGAATAATGACAAGCAAGCGTATAGTTGAGTTCGAAAGTTTTCGGCATTATTTTCGATTTGCTTTTGTTCCGTGTTATGCTATTTCTTAACCGATTTTGATGAAATTCAACCTGAACAGGATTTTAAAATTATATTTAGATTAAGTTCTGCTTAGGCTAATTAAGATGGAATATGGATGGGACAACTATTTGTTGAACGATTTTTAATGCAATTCAATATGTGTACTTACGATGAGAAAGGGATGCTAAAACGATTTTTTGATAAAACTCTGGAGATTGATCTATTAGAATGGAACTTGCTAAATTATAATTCAGTTGCTCAACAAACATACTGGGTAGCCTTTCTAGTAATTTAATAAATATTAAAACATAAAAATCCTTCTAGAAGGCAGAATTAACTAACATTTCTCTCAAAATACAGAATTCCAGTGTAAAAGGCATTTGATTGCAGAACATTTTATTTACCATGTAAATACAGTAATGTGTGTTTTATAAAATGTTAAGCCAAACATTTTATTAGGCAATTATCACGCCTACGGTAGAGAATTATGAATGACGGCTATTAATCGTAATTCAAGGTTTATAGTTGTATAAGCATACTATGACTATAAAAAGCATAAAATATGTTTATTATGATATTTATTTTATAAATGATTCAATTTAAATTCTGATAAAAAAAAATAAACATAAATTTTAATTTTAATTGAATTTAAATTGCTGTATATTGTATAGTGATCGCAAAAATGTGTTCTGGCACGAGATGAATTTAATTGAATATTATGCTAACTAGTAATTACTGTAAATTGGGCCTTATCAGTTTTTATTTTCAACCATTTACTAGGTAGCAGTAATCACGAATATAATTTAAAATCGCCTAAGAAGACCATTATGATCACACATGACACAGGTATGACACCGTTGTAGCACGGATAAGAATATCAGATGCTTCAAGACGAATAAATTACTGAAACTCAAAAATAATTTATTATTTTAACAGAGGTTCCATCTAAATTTTAACAAACGACTGACATTTAGTAGGTACACATTTTTATAGGCTCGTTGTTTTTGCAAAAAATTACAAATACAATTTTTCTTTTAATAATTTACCTTTAAAATATAACATAACAAATAAAAATGTTCAATAAAAATAAATTTTCTCAAAATGTATGTTAGACCAAAATTTATTCACACATTTGGGCTGGTACTCCGAAGACTCACCAAGCTGGACTCGACCGAGTTCAGAACCGAGCATGCTGAATGACATCTCCTGTATCCTTGATTCTTTCCCATGGATATAATGTGGGGCCCCTTTTCTATGTTCTACAAATATTTTCATGGTATATTTTCAACGGTGCTTTATAAACTTGTACGGCCGATGCTTCGTTGCTTGAATGTGTGCTCAAATTCTATATTTTAAACTTCTTTTAATAAAGACAGCTAAACTGCCGTCTGCCTTATCCTTGAGTATTCTTTAATTTTGGAAAAAAAAAAATATTTGATTGAATTGTATCTCTGAAATTAATATTATGTTATTAATGTGTTCTATAAGAAATACTTGAACCTCCTTGAACCTGGGTTATGATTTGCTAGGCCATATTTTAAGACGGTAATTTAATAAACCACGAACTTGAAAAAACGAGTTGCTGGATTTTGTATGAAAGCAAGAGATTTTGTGGGCTCTCTTCACTATCGATTCTTGGACGCCTGTAGCGCGGCTATCTAAGAAGCAAAGTTAAGTGAGCCTTGATTTTTGGTGTTTGTTTAGGTCTTCTCTCAAATAAATTAGATATTCCCTTCGGTTTTTGGGGCTCCTTCTGTAGGCTGGTTTACAGCATTCGGACTCCGCTTTCATTTGTACTGGACAATAATATGTCTGCAAATTTAGATTTTAAATTAAATCATCAAATTTTGATTTGTTTTTCAAAACAGCATGTACATATTTGGTTTCTAGACAAAAGAAAGGAATTTTTCCAAATTTAGATTTCTTCAATGGGCTTTACATTTGATTTCGCAGTTAATATTATTCACTGATTGTTAACGCCCCAAGCTTATCAATCTTACTCACTCCTCATTGGTTGTCTCAAAATGGCGAAATTTGAATATATCAGGTCATTGATGGGATTTTTATATTTAAGTAACTTCATAATTATACATTCTATTATAAACAAATCAATGACAAATGTCCTCTTATCTAAATTCGAGCGATTTTATGTTTTGAACTTCACTATTCTTACGTCATTCTTGTTCCCTACAGCTTAAGATAATAAAGTACCTAAAGCTTTTAATCTCTGGTTTAAAATTAAAAGTTAAACACCAAATTATCATATGGAAGAACCCACAAAGACTAATCAATCAAAATGTTGAATATTTTTTTGTTATTTACATACATAAGTGGCGTGGTACTTACGAATTTTAATCTGATTCACTTAAGTTCTTAATTTTCAATACAATCGCAGATTAGAAGTTGTACTCGGACTATTGTTGCGACTAAGTATGTTCCGGAAATAAATTTGAATCAATTTGTTATAATTATTGTCTCAATGTCATGACAAGATACAAGATAGTGGAAATTCTACCGATTATAAATCACATCCTTATCACAAAAATTCAAAATAATCAATTCAATCTGGGTGGATGGATACCAAAAATATCAGCGCATTTATCATATAGTGCACACTTTCACCATTTATCTTGTACGATTATTGTATTCAGAGCTTTTAAGCTTTGACAACAGGGGGAAATACTAAGATAACACAAAATACAAACTACATCTAAGCGCATAACTCCATTTTATGACCACATACCATAAAAATATTATTTTAATTAGAATAATTATAGATAACAAACCTCGCCTTAAGTATCAATCAAAGTGAAACACTCAAAAGAATTCGAGTAAGGGGCATGCATTAAATGAGATTCAGCAAAATAACACAAATATCGCATCACGCGATGTGTAGGTGCCCAATTTTTTAATCTAATCATTGATATGATAAAACAAAAAAATTAATCTTTCAAGCCGCGATAATAATAATATGGTCAGTTTTAAGAACTGTGATTACAATTAGCAGCAAAAAAAAAAACATGATATTAGTGAGAAGTTCCCAGTAATAATACCTATATGTATTTTGAATTTTTGATTACAAACCAAAACATTCGCATGTATGTATTGGAAGTGATAAACTAAATTTTAATCAAAGAAAACTTGTGCACGATTTTGTAAAACATGTGACCGACTAAAAACATTACCAGGTGAAAACGAAAGGCGTTTCATTTCTCATACAAATTTTATATCTAAAATTCCTTTGAAAAAGGAAATAAACATATCTCAGGTGAGATATACTTAGTTGTACAAAATAATATTTAAAATGTAAATCTTAAAGCATAAATTTAGGCGAATTGTTAACAACTCCATGACAAAAATAGCTATAGAAAAAAATATTGAAGATATTTACAAATAATTACGATTGTGTACCTAACTATTATTTACTTAAAATTGATAGATCTGTTTTTAATTACAATAACTACAGATAAGAATATCAGATGAACCAAGCACGAATGATTTTACGGGTTTTTGAACTGGAACCCAATATTAAATGTGTCTATAATATTTTATCATGGGCTCAAAATAATACAAAAATGAGTCATAAATAGAATTTCTTGAGTTCATGTCAAAAGATTCAGGCGCCACAAATCTCAAAACATCCTGCATATTTTTCATTTATGCTGGAGAAAATATAAGATTAGAACTTGTTTGGATTGAATTAGACGCAAAACATACCCAATGGATTTTCACAACCAACAACAAATAATTTCTTTTAACGATGTTTATATTAGTTATTGCAAGATGGCATCCATTATCGTAATATTTAAAATTCCACAAACCTGCCTTGCAGATAAAAGAAAATATCAGATTTAATAGACTTCTGGAGGTTAAGAGTGTTGTTGCCTTACTGTGGTGCCAGTTCGTTTCTCGACGCTGACCAAAAACTGTGTTATTTATATAATAAGCTTTATGTCAGACATAAACAATTTTTGTGAGTGAAATTGTTCTTTGGGTTTATAACTCAGTATATCGTTGACGAATATATATTATATACGAAGAGAATGGATTACTCATCAGCATTACGGAAAATAACAAAAAATTAAAGAGACCAACAAAATTGATAACATCCATTAGGCTACGTGTTAAGATTACATTTAGTTGCTAACTGTGACGTGCAACTAAACCAATTAGTGTTCAACAATCGTGTTCGGAATACAATTACATGATTTTATTATCAATGATAGGTCACGTAGAGGTGAAACACTAGATTGGCCTTGACTTATTAAGTTATTGCAAAATAACATTCTCGCCGAAAGTGGTGCTTTACGACTTTCCCAATTGGTAAGTTTCCATCTCAATCCTTCAGTGCGGCAATAAGTTGGAATGTGCATTTTTCGCAACAGGTCCTCTAGATTTAGACACCTCAGATTTAATAGACGCGGCAGACTTTCTCACTAACAGACTGTGTGGTCATGGTTTCAAAATAGATTTTGGTCTTTGGACTAGGCTCAGTTGGTATGAAATTATTGATGGAACCGTTGACATCGTTATTTACATTCCCAATGGCCTTAAGTAAAAGATCTGCTTCACCGTACGGTTCGGGTTTCAGTTGTCTCATTCTCATCTGGTTCTGATGTCGATGGACCCTTCCATAATCCGTCTTGATAATATACATCATCCGCCCTTGCACTTCTTTCGCAAATTTGCGTTCGTCTTATTTGGAAACAAGAGAACTACATAAAGCTGTTTTCGGTTGGCGTCCATGAATCAACTCACTATAGGAGTTTTATTATTCGGTCCGGATGAAAAACGATACGTACTTAGGAATTTAAGAAGTGACTCCTCGAACATTTCTTCTCTCTTCATGTATTTCAACATTGCGGTTTTAAAAGTTCTCACAAACCTCCATGCCTCCCGTTTGATGCGTGATGGAATGGAACCGTAGTAAGAAGTTCAATTCCTCCACTCCGGCAGAAAATGGCGAATTCTTGTGATGTAAACGATGATTCATTATCTCTGACCATGGTATCAGGTAAGCATTCAATGGCAAATAGAGTTTTAAGCGCTCGGATCGTAGACGTTGTTGTAATCTTAGCCATGTTTACAACGAACGGATACCTCGCGAAACTGTCGATGCATAGAAGCTACATTGCATCGAGAAATGAACCGACGAAATTCAGATGTATCCTCTCCCATGGCTTAGTCGCTGTGGGCCAGCTAGAAAAGGATTTCGCAGGACTTGGAGTGACCTCTTGGCCGGGCTTACAAGCTTTAACTGTTGCCAAAATGTCTCTCATGTAACTTGGTCAGCACTTGTTCCGGCATTTTGGCGGGTACTATGACTCTAGTAGTGTGAGCGGTCTGCAACAATAGCACCTCTTTGTAGATCGAAATGGCATCCTTTCTTACAGCATATGGTCTAAGTTCGTATTCCACGTTATTCGGCCAACCCTGCTGAACAAACTTCATAGCTTGCGATAACTCCTTATCAATTTTCGTTACATTGCGGATTTTTTGACAATCTACAGAAAACACTGACAATTATTCATCGTATATCTCGTCCATGACTGGATGTATCTGTCGCTAACACCACTGCATAATCACGATGATAGTGAACCAATCGGGATGTCTCTGGTATATATTTCTTTGACATATTAAAGACTCTTCACGATTTTTCGACCACTCAAAACTAACTCCTTCTCGTCTCAGCTCATTCAACGGAGCTAAAAATTGAGCAAAATTTGAAATAAAACGGTTATAACAATTAATCTTAACCAAAAATGCGAGAAGTCCTTTTAGATCTTTTGGCCACGGCATCTCGGAAATTGCTCTGACACGAGCGATTTCTTCTCGACCGGATGCCCTTTTTGTCCAGAATATGGACCAAATATTCGACGTTCTCCTGGAAAAATTGACACTATATTTATTACAGCAAAGATTCAGCTCTGCCAATCTTTTAAATATTTCCTTCAAATTTTTAAGGTGTTCGTCATCTGTCTGACCCGTGACTATGATGCCATCCGAATAGGAAGTTACTCTATCCATGTCTGCCATCAATTGTTCAATAAATCTTTGAAAAATGGAAGACGTTGATATACTGGTATTTGTCACCGTTACCAGCGGTTTTGACTCGTCGTCGAGTTCCAATTGCAAGTAGGCCTCTCTTAAATCAATCTTTGAAAATTTTCTTCCTCACTGCAATCGATGAAATACCTCTTCCAGCCTCAGGATAGGATACTGCTCTACTTCTAAAAACCGATTTACCGTGACCTTAAAATTTACCGATTTAACGTGACCTTGCGACTTCCTATTATCATTATCTATCTTATTACAGAGTCGGCATTGTGCTTTTAAAAATCGGCGCTGACTACGATTATGGTGAACAGCACATCTAGGCCAAAATTTTAAATCTGAATTTGAAAAATCCCTTTGACATTTTCTGGAGGTTGACCTCATGCGATATCGCGAACCACGTTGATACCGGTGTACTTGGTTCACCTACTGTTGAACACTTCCATTTTCATTTTTAAGAATTCTGCTTGCTGCCTGAATACTTTCATATGCTTGAGCAATAACAATCGATTCTTCCTAGGTCGGGTTGCCTTTCTGCGAAATTGTGGTTCGTACCGGTTCGTGTATTGTATAAAAAACAATCATGCCCCGTATCGTGTTATCTTAATATGATTGATTACAGCTACACTTGAAATTACATTTGATTGCAGCTTCTCGCAAATCGGCTATCCAGGTTGAATAGATATCACCGCAGGCTTCATTCATAGCTGCCAGAACTTAAAACTAGCCGACAAAATATGAACTGACTAATCGAAAAACTCGCGCAATTTAATTTCGATTTCGTCCAGTTTTATTTCTGTGAACGACTCTTCTCCATACACCTTGATAAGCATGTGATACATACACCAACCCATGATAGCAAACGCGCTTTCCTTCGGTCCTCAGTCATCACATTATTTGCCGTAAAATTTTGTTTCAATTGTCCTCAAAACTTTCTTTCTCGTTATATCAAACGGTCGAAATGGCGCAACACACGTTGTAAGCGCATTGAGAATATTCTCTGTATTCTCTTCAAATAGTTGCTTTTTATTTGGCAACATAGTCACCATAAACTCATTTGATTGTCCACCAAAATCTTTAACATCCTATTCATCTCATTAGCAGACATTACGATGTTTTTTTTTCTTTATGAACCGGCACGGCACATAAAAAGGTAATACGGTACTTTTCAAACAATATGCGCACATTTTATTTTTGCCCGAAAACACGCTGTTGAAGATAATGTTACGAATGTCAGCAATTATCTTCTATGTTTCTTCTAGTTCTAAATCTAGATATCTATTCGAATTAATTGTCGATGGAATCTCACTGTGTTAGAGAGTGAGATTCCGCATTTAGAGAGTGGTTATATTTGTTAGTCGACTAGAGACGATCTTACTATAATGCTGAATAACTTGTCAATTTATATTGGCTATTAATTCGCTCGTTCTCGCTGAAAAGCATGTAGTGGGCGACAGCGGCGTAGGGAAGGGGGAGGGTGGAGGGTGGGTGGGGGGGGGGTTGACCCAATTTATAATTCGAATGTGTAGACCTTTTTCCAGATTAAGTCGAAATTAGATTACCTAAGCGAAGTTAATTAAAATGTTTAAAAGATGGTCAGGTATCTACCTGACGCTTCTACCTATAATAACAAAATTAGCACAAAATATTTGTCAGATTTTTACTAGTACTCTTAACTGGATAATGTCTCCAATTGGAGAGTTCCAAGACGCTCAGGCGCCTTAAGAATTACCTACGAGACACAATCGGTGGGAAGCGACTATTTTTGTTTAAGAACCCCCCCCCCCTCCATTTGTTTTCTGAACTGAATGCACCTACAACAATAATAGGGCCACCAAGAGCGTATTTTTTGCGAAAATTTCGTTTTATAATACCGAAATGTGATATCGCATAAAAATGTGAAATCGCATTTTTTTCATAATAGAGGACAGAATAGTTTTTGCTAACAATTTTTTTATGTTCAATTAAGATAAGTAAGCCACGAGAGACAATTATGTAATACTAACGATACATTTTGTTTTTCCATAAGAAAATTGCTACTTGCTAAACAATCGTGTCTGACCACAGTACAAATTTTTTTGTTTTATTCACTTAGTAAATTCAATTGTTCATATCGCCACACCAAGCGAAAATATTGACGGAAGTAACTTTATTGGATTACAAAATTAGTCCTGTTTTCATTGCAATAACTTGTAGTGAAGGGTATTCCATTAGTAGAAATTATCTGTGTTTATTGGTGAGAAATGAGAATATTCCACAAAATAATAAAACTTACAATTACATAGGGGAAGTGGAAATGAGCCCTTAGACTGCAGTTGGACACTATAAATTGATTACATTAACGGGGATGCTTCCGTTACCGCAAGTTGTTCTCAAATAATTTAAAAATGTGAAACATAATCTAATAATCAAGTGAATTTAATAAAAAAGTGACATAATACAAGGCACAAATAAAAATTAAACACAATCATCCTAAAAGTTATTTTTTTTTTAAATACTGTCAGAATCAGATAATAAATAATTAAAATTTTTGTGTTTTCTTTTCATTTAAAGGGCTAAATTGTACACAACCGGCAATCGATGATTTTCCAAAAGATCTTTTCACAGAAACAGAAAGAGAAAAGGGTGCAGTAATATTACATATAATAGCAAGTTTATATTTATTTGGCGCATTGGCCGTAGTTTGTGATAAATATTTTGTACCTGCCGTAGAAAAAATATGTCATGGTATATATATTCCATTAAACCAGCTTACTCGTCTCGTGTAGTTTAATAAAATAATAAAAATTTTAAATTTTCAGCATTAAACATGTCAAATGATGTGGCGGGTGCTACATTTATGGCGGCGGCAACATCAGCCCCCGAATTATTCGTTAATGTTATAGGAACTTTTATAACAGAGGGTGATATTGGTATTGGAACGATAGTCGGTTCAGCCGTATTTAATATTTTAGCTGTGGCAGCATGTTGCGGTATTGGTGCTGGTATGGTGAGTATTTTGATGATATATGCTATATGTACCCGGAACGCTATATACATACATTTACAATTAATTACAATTATCATAATTATGCTAATTTAGATAAAATAACAATCTTATTAAAATAATAGAAATCATCACACAACAACAACAGCATTAATTTAATGAATTTGTTTTTACAAAATAGTAATAAATTAATTAGAAACGATTGATAAGAAACAAAAATTTATATTTATATAAATTACCCACCCAAGATAGTTAATAAATTTATTTATTTATTTGTAGGTAGTTCCATTAGATTGGTGGCCATTGACGCGAGATTGTTTAGCATACGGGTTTACGGTATCGGTGCTAATTTGTATAATTCATGATGAACGCGTTGAATGGTATGAAGCGCTAATTCTAGTGCTACTCTACATTGTCTATATTGCAGTAATGTACTATGATAAGTCGTTTCAACGGTGTGCGCGTGGTAAGTATAGATAATTCAGATTGAAGAGCACATTTATTAAGGTTTTGCAAATAATTATAATAGATTTTTTTTTTAAATTTATTCACATATTCATCAAGGTGGTATTAAACATGCACGATCACGTAGATCTCACGACACAACAAGTAGTGTTAGAAAAAAACAGAGTTTGGAGCAAGGTAGAGTTATTGGCACTGTTGTGTGTTTTCAATTTTGTCTAACATATACACTAATATTATATGAAATACATAATATGTGGGTAAGTGCTTAGGTTTTGTCTGCAAAAAAAAATGTAATATTGGTTTAAATAACTTCGTCACACGAATCTTTGTGATCCTATTGACGATTGTAAAAGTAGAGAAAGCGCCTCTCGAGGAAAAAAGTTAAAATGATGCACCTGATAAAATGACATTTGTCACAAATGCGACGAAAGAAAATTTAGCAATGCGGTAGTTAAAAATTGTTTTTATAGTCCAAAATTGGAATTATTTACAATTATTAGCAATCCGGCAAGTAAAAATTGTGTTTACAGTTCAAAATTGGAATTGTTTACAATAATTTCGAACGTCAAATTATCAGGCAGCTGAGTTTAAAAATGTTCCACTAGGTGGAATCCGTGATGCTCCAATCGTCAATAGTGTTTTTGACTTTGGCGAAGTGGCTGCGTTTCAGACTATAAGGGAGCGTATTCAAGGAGGCCCTTCTTCATTTTGACCAATAATTCAATGGAGCTGCCGGAATCAAGGGGAGTATCTACCTGGGCAACTTCAAAGTACTTCATATTTATTATTATCTTACTACAGCGTAATTGGCTTTATCAATATAGTTTGGTCACCTACAGATATAATGCTTTTTTGGTTCGATGGGGAATCTTCTATTCGATATCACGTCTTGGTTGCCTGAAAAAGCCAAGTGTAATGTGGGCAAAATTATTGGACGAAATCAAGGCAGTGGTCAGAACTGAAAGTACCACTAAGACAAAAGTACTCCATATTTGTTTGTCACAATACATTCCTACCGTTAGAGAAGTCACATGACTTGTTAGCATTTATATCGTAGTATAAAATATTCAGATCGAAGAAGTTCTGGAATGGACTGCTGTAAGCCGACCTTTCTTTAGCCATTTATATTAAGTTCCGGAAGGAATTCAACATTTTTATATTTTGTTTTCATTTCTGATTTTAAATTTTAAATACTTATACTTTCTTTTAATATTTAAATTCTAAAGATTTAAATTTTAAAATTTTAGTGTTCTGAAATCAAGTTTTTATTCTCCAATTCAATATTTAGATATTTCGGACTTCCCGATCTATTAGGGGTGCAAGTAGAAACTCGGCTCTGAAGTTGGTTGCATTAAAAACTGTTTTTATGACATAAGCTTCATTCATTTACAAGCTGTCATTCCGTGTGAATTTTAAAGAGATGGATGTCGATAAGCAACATTTACGCCATTGCTTTCTACTCTGTTTTCAAATGAAAAAAATGATGCTCGTGCTATGGAATTAATTTTGTGATGGCAAGTTTAGTCTTTAGGACGATCCACAGTCCAGGTGCAGTAAAAAAATTTGAAGCCGAATAACTTAAAGTTTTACTGGATGAAAATCCGTGTCAAACTCAAAAATAGCTTGCATAACAGTTAGGAGTTAATATCACTTCGATTGCATGCAATGGGAAAGACACTGAAGGAAGGGAAATTAGTTCCTCATAAACTGACCAGCGGATATCTGCATTAATTTGTTTTCCGGGTACAAAAGAAAGAATTTTTTGCACAAAATCATTACGGGTGATGAAAAGTGGATTTTGTACGACAATCCTAAATGCAGAAAAGCATGGGTTGACGAGGCCAGCCATCAACATCAGTTGCAAAAATGAATATTCATGCCAAAAAACTGTTACTGTGTGTTTGGTGGGACTGGAAAGGAGTTATTTACTAAGAAGTTCTGAAACCTGGTCTAACTGTTACAGCTGAACGTTACTAGGCTGGGAAGTCATACAACATGCGGCGTAATCTCCAGACTTATCTCCCTCTGATTACCACTTACTTATTCAGATCGATGTCATCATATTTGAAAGACGATCGGTTCACGAAAGTTGAAGATGTGCGAAAATGGATCGATGACTATTATGCTTCGAAACAACCAAGTTTAAGTTTAAATGGCAAAAGACCATAGATAGTAATGGTGAATATTTCGATTATTAGTCTTTGCAACAAGTATCTTCTCAGTGATGCCCGCCGCATATTTAAATGTTAAACAAATTTCTTCTAATTGGTAAAAAAAATATTTTAACTAAGGGCTTCGTCCCCTTTTCACTATGCTTACTAACCCTCGACGAGGCCTGCTCGTTACACTTGCCAAACATCGATTAATTTACATATAATAGTTTATTTTCGGTGACAGAAGAAAATGCGACAGTAAACAAAGTGCGTGATGGGCCCGCGTACTAGTTGTAAAGTTTTTAGTGGTAGTGCATGTTCCGGAACTTATAGAAATCGTTTTATAATCTAAATGATTAAGAAATAACCAAGTTGCATCCTATAATTGGCCATATTCTAGAACTTCAACCATTTTAGAATCCCAATTTCATTGTATATGCCCAATTTCCCCAAAATCGGTTAAGAAATAGCCAAGTTTGTACTCGCCCACGTTGCTTTGAAATATGTAAATCGTAAGGCAAGTGTTTAAAAAGTAAACCTGTAAAATCCAAAGCTGCTAGACTAAAACATGTCAAAATGTCATTAAATCAAATAATGCACGCGTACACTCTCAAACGCCATTAAATGAGTGCATTTATTACGTTAAATGAATGCATTTACAGTCTTTTCAAGCGGGTCGAAAAGAACATATCGAAATATTTTAAGACTCGCCGCGGAAATCATAATAGAGGCCCTGATTTAGTAGTCAATGTAGTAGTGAGGTCTTCACAGTAATCCTTTGTTGTTCCCTGATTTAAGAATTTGTCTAAACCAATCCTTAAATGACCGTTAAGTTTTTGTCTGCAACTAAATTTCTAAACCAGTCACTATAGTGTACCTTATGCCGTTTTGAAATATGCCATATTGTACCTTATGCCGTAGTGTACCACAGTGTTGTGCCGCGTAATCTACATGGCGTAATTACACGATTGTCTACACGTGTAGACAATGTATGTAGACAATTCAAAAAATGACGTCGACAATGTAGACAATGTCGACAATGTAGACAATGCGGCGACAATACACAGAAACAAAATTTTTTGATATAGTGGATTAAATAGATTCCCCAATAATTACAATTTTAACAAATAAAAATAAAAATTATTCGGACACAATTTCCGTGTAACTTCATAAAGCAAATTTATGTTGTAGTTCACTTCTGTCCGCTGGAATACATCGTAGATCGTACCATATTCGTCAATAGTTTTACTCAATTTTAAACGAAAAGACACTTTTGGTTTATTTCTTTGTTTTGACAAGTTTTCTGAAAACTTTGCTTCTAGTTCTTCCTCGATGTCTGTACACAATTCATCTTTAATCTTGAGGGAATAATATACGTGTAACAATTCGTTCGATCGCACGAGAGTTAGACGATTTCTTATTGGCGAATGCACGTGTGGCCAGCCAGAAAATAATATTTCTTATAAGGAGGTTCAGAAGTGGTTCGAACATCTGTAAACTTTCCTTCACCCGTTCAATGGACTGATCGTCAAAAATGAGTTTAACAACGTCTTGTTCAACTTTTTTAATTTTAGACTCAGCTGCCACGATCTTCATCTGCTCCAAGTTCTTGATTAGAGAGCGGTAAGCATCTTTGTATGAGCACCATCGTGCTTGTATTCTTTGAGTATAGTATGTAATCCCCTTCTCTGTTATTGCTATATTCAATACGTTCTTTGACAACAAGTTGGCGGTATGGCTATTGCAAGTACTATGCAATAAAACGTGGTTGGTAAGTTTCCCCATTTTGACCATAGTACCTACTTGCATTATCGGAAACAACCGTATTTACTTCAGTGTTGTCTATCGATTGCAGCACAATTTCGGCTAATCTTGCTCCTGTTTCGCTTTCACCTGTTAGGTACCAAGCTTGTAAGAAGGCTTGCTCGTCAATGGCATGATGCAGCATAGATGTGTTGCTAGAACTGTTTTTCTAACCATCTATTAATAGCATTGACTCATCAGAAATACTGGCTTTAGCAAATGAAATGCATTTTGGATACGCATTGTCTAATAAAGTCGTTGATAGTTATTTTCTTCCTGGAAGTTTAGTAGCGTAAGCTGGTCTTAACTATTTAATTTTTTTTTTTTTTTTTTTTTTTTTTTTTTTTTTTTCGCTGGCGCTACATCCCATGGAGGGATTTGGCCGCTTCATTTTTGAAGTTTCGTAATCATTTTTACAACGGATAATGAGTGATTAGTTCATTGATCCTTACATTTAAACCAGCCGTGATTTTTTCATCACCCGCCGGGAATCGAACCCGGGACCTCCGGAGCTTAAAGCAAGCATGCTAACAACTTTGCCACCGGGGCGGCAACTATTTAATTAATGACTTAATATGTTTCGATTCCAACAATCCTAAGGGCAGGTTTCATCCGAATACTAGTTTGGCTAATTCTTCATTCCACTCCATCTCTTCTTTTACACTTAATTTATCAAGTTATTTTACAACTACTGAATTTGCTTTATTGAATTTTTTTAAAATTCTGTTCTGAATTTATGAGGTTTTGAAATTGTACCCAGTCCAATTGTACCAACAATCTAAACAATTATTATTAGCGTTTTTTTCGTATCCTTGCGAAATTATAGCATATATATAGTTCTTTGTTAAACCTAGAATGTTTTATTTTTGGTCTCCTTGCTCTAGGTTATCAGTTCTGGCTATATGGTTGATTTAGGAACTTCAAATATAAGCGTAGTTCGCAGAAGTAATTAAATCTATACATAGAAAAAAACAACAAGAAAAATTTGATTGTATACGAATTTTCTACATTGTCTACATTGTCTACACATTGTCTACATTGTCTACACATTGTCTACATTGTCTACACATTGTCTACGTCAAAAACTATTGTCGACACTTAAATGTAGACAATCTTAAATTAGGTGTAGACGCACAACACTGGTGTACCATATTATGTCGTTTTGAACCGCATACCGTAGTGTACCATATGCCGTTGAAATATGCCGTTTCGTGATATTCCGTGATGAAATATGCCATATCGACCGGGACCCATAATAATTAGTAGTGACGATTGCATATATTTAGGCGCATTGCATTTCTTTATAAATTGCTTTATAAACCTAGACGTTAGGCGACCATTAGTTAGCGGACGGCCGATCCGAGACTGTGGGTCTGGAACTTAGAGAGTCCAGGGAGTGTATTCTTCAAATTCAATCGAAATAGCCGCCGTATCATCGGGGATTTTGGGTGTTGATGGTTTATGGTATTTGGTTGTTGGTCGATGGGTGATGATTGGTGGTTTATGGTTAATGGTTGTTAGTTTATGGTTTATGGTTGATGGTTGATAGGTGATGGTTTATGGTTATGATTTTTGGTTGATGGTTTAAGGGTTTTACTTTTAGTTAATGGTTGATGATTGATAGTTGATTTGTTTAAGGTTAAAGGTTGAAGGATTGATGATTGATGTTGATGGATGACGAGTAATAGGTGATGAGGGTACATCGCGTTTTGAAATATTGCATTTTGTACCATATCGCGCTTTGAAATATCGCATTTCGTATTTTATCTCGTTTCGTCATATCGTGTTTTGAAATATCGCGTTTCGAGCGGATCTCGGTGCTAGAATATGTAGCATTATCGAATTCATAAAATCTAAACTAATAGAACGTCTGAGTTGCCTTCAAAGAACCTCCAACACAACGAATCAGCGGCATTATTTGGCATTAGTTGCTTGTTATTAAACAATCAAAATCAAACGTTCAAACGTTAATGTGGAAATATTTACATGGTTTGGCGATATTTAAAAGGTTTCTACTAAGACTGTGTCCGAAATCAGTGATAAATATTTTTTAGTGCTAATTTTTGACATTTATTTCAAAAAATCGTCACACTCAAATTATCACTGTCAATTCCTATGATAATTTTTAACATATTCAAAATGCGATTGATGTATTCACCGTAGCGTTTTATTTCAAAAAAATTGATTTTCCTCATTCGCTGATTTTTCTCAATTGCAACGTGATTTTAATTTTTTGATGTAATTTTTAATGACGATTTAAATGGAATAATTATGCTTTATTGAGTGTTATTGTGCGAGGCGCCCGGTTGTACATGAATGAGGAATTGTAAGTGCAGGGGATATTTCAATCGATCAAATGACAAATGTCAAAAATTGGCACTAAAAAATATTTATCACTGATTTCGGACACGGTCTAAACACTAAGAGCAATTACATAGTTACAAAGCCATTTTAATTGCCTCATTACTAAAATTCAATCTATTTACGAGATATAATATGTCAATTAGCAAATTTTTTTAGTTTTTATACTTCCCACTACGAGAGGCGCTTACAGATGTACAATCGCCAATAATCTAAAAAACTTGACGAAAATTTGTTAAATCGGTTTGGAGCCGTGAGTTTATACAAAACTAGCTGAGCCCGGTCCGCCTTGCTGGCCCTAAGTCCACCGACTTCATTTTGTACAGCTTGCATGATGGTATCATAGACATGTTCTTGCTGGTCATTTAATTTGGGAACATTCAAATTCACAAATGTTTGCACGAGATATTTGCAATTTTTCGATTTTACGGGTATTTGTTGTTGTTGTTTTACAAAGAGCGAGTTCATTTCAGGAAAAAAATCATAACTCGACGAGAATGGCTGGAGCGATTTTGGATTTCAAAATCAACTAACCATCATCACTCCTCCCTGCACCTTCCCTAAAAATGTTATGGCAATCGGTTAAGCCGTTCTCGAGTTATGGAGTGACAATCAAAATGTACACTTCTTTTTATATTATATAGATATTCAAAGTCACTTGGCTTCAAAAAATTTTCGCTATACCATATATTAGTCGTTCTGCGAGCGCTGATGCTAATTTTTTATGGTCGTTAGTTTTTAATCGTCAATTAAATTTATTTCAATCTGACCTATACTATTGTTAAGAGTCATTACTTATTTATTTATTATTTATTTATTTATACTGAGAAAAGTCTACAAATATGACTTGAATTTATAACATACTGAACATGGTAGAATAAAAATTAAATTAAAAAAAAAGAATAAAAATTGACCTACAAATATTTTTAGGTTGGAGCAAAATGTTGCTTCAACATACGTTTAAAGCTGTTTTTACTTAAGTAAAAGTCGAACAGATGGTCGATTTTATTAAAACTCTTCGACATCATGTTACCGGTTCATTGTCACCATAGTTTGTTCTGTGTTTATTTAGATGAAGGAACTCATGATCTCTTAAATTCCTACTCGGTGCCTTTATTTTAATTGATTCCAGTATGGATGGTGCATCGATTTGATCAAGTAAAATATTTCCAATAAACGAACACTTAGACAAACGTCAAGATTAAGGGAAAATGCCCATGTACTATAATGTTTGAAAGAAACAAGCATCATTACTCAACAAATTGCTACCTAATTTATTTAGAAGCATTCTCGTGCAGATCGTACATGTACACTCGTACATTGTATATATGTACAAATTGTTGTTAACTGAGGCAATTACATGTTAGAAGTGAAATTTTTAATATTTTGTATTCCATTGTTAATATTTTGCATACCACTAATGACCATTTAACTACCTACTTGAACATGATTATTCTGATCCATGATTTCTTCTTCAATTAATATAACAAAAGGTGGTGTATGATTTTGAGCTGGCTTACATGAATCTATAATACTGGGCTTCGCAGTGTTTATCTTTTTTTTATTATTTTAGTCAAGACAAAATCACGAATGTATTTTTAGAAAAAAAAACAAAACCGCTTGTGTGTTAATACCGCGCGGGATTTTTGACAGCAGATTATTTTGTTTTTTCTATTGTTGTTCACTGTAGTGAATTGTAGTGAGTATAATTTGAATGAATTGAAGTGTGTTGCTTGTCGATTTAATGGGTGTTTTCTTTTGCTTTTGTGAAGTTCTGTATGTGAATTTCTGATTGAATGTTATGAATTTATTATGGTTGAACAAATGCTGTGTGGTGTGCGCGCTAATATACATGATTGGTATATATTGTGGCGATGAACGAGTGATGAGTAATTCTGAACAATTGGATTGAATTTTGAATAATAGAATTGAATGAGTGAGTGAGTCGCTACAGGACTTCGCCGCGAGTGATTTCCCTCTCCGTAGGGAATGAATGTAAGAGTGAAAGCTATACGGACGGTTTTGTGAACCCGATGGCTTGATGTTTGTTCAGAGCTCGGCCGAACTAAGTATTCCGTAAGCTGGTTTAAGCCGATCGATTGAAACGTTGGAATTTTTTCCGTTAATCGATACGATGAAATATTTCCTAAGTCTACGTATAACTTTATACGGACCTTCATAGGGAGGAGTTAGTTGCTGAGCGATTTCGAAACAAATACGTCATCTTGTTTGGATTGAAGTGGTATTTTTGGTATGAAGTTGCGCATGGTTTGTCGCAGTTGGTCGACGATTATGTCGGTAGTTGGAATTGTTGAAGGAGGATTTTCGATAAAGAACTCACCGGGTAGCTTGATGGTTTGACCGTAAACCATTTCAGCTGGTGAGCACTTAAGATCTTCCTTTACTGTTGCTCGGCTTTGAATTCATCAAACACTATATATTCTATCAAAGATCGCGTTCAAATATAAAATTTGCAGACAAAACTTTTGCTCTTATCCTTACTAATATATAAACACGATTAAAATTATAAAATTTTATGAATCAAAAATTAAATTAACAAAAAAATTTTATTTGTTCTTTCTTTATTTTACAATCCGCGCGCATAGATACAATTGAATCAAATTTACCACTTCGCATAGAACATTTTCAACAAAATGGTAATATAAAAAATATAACTCATATCGACTCAAGTAATAATGAATTGACAACAACAAATTTAGAAATGACACAACCTAGATCGCCTACCGGTCCCGCCGTAATTGTCGTACTAAATCCAAATGCTGTCGCCCAATCAAATCATCCCAATCAAATAGTGGTGAGCAGTGGTGGTGGCAGTAAAATTGATTTACAACAACCATTACCATCTGTAATAGAGGGCTTAGGAGGAGGAGGAGGAGGAGTGGTCGAGATCAAAAATTCAAAATCCAATTCATTGAGCAGTGACGGCGGCCAACACAATGATAATAATAAGAAAATTAATAATAATAATGATGCGACCGATGATGACGTAGGTGATGGTGAAAAGAAGGAGGGACACTCTTTGATTCGGTATCCGTGTGGTAAAAGTTGTATTAAACAAATTTTATGGGTTATTACGTGGCCAATACATTTGGTATTTTTCTTTACGATACCCGATTGTGAAAAGCCAAGATTGAAAAAATGGTTTCCAATGACATTTATGATGTGCATCATTTGGATTGGATCCCTTTCGTACATGGTCGCATGGATGATTACGATTATTGGTATATAGAGACGGCCGAACATCTGACGAATACCATATACAAACTAAAATAGTTGTTTCTCTATTTTTTTAGGTGACACACTGAAGATACCCGATTCGGTTATGGGAATTACATTTTTGGCGGCTGGTACTAGTGTTCCGGAAGCAGTTTCAAGTGTCATAGTAGCGAAACAAGGTTAGTTCACATCATAAACTTAACAGTTTGTATTTTACCAAAAACTTATTTTTTTTTTAGGCCACGGCTCGATGGGCATCAGTAATTCAATCGGTTCCAATACATTCGATATCCTTCTATGTTTAGGATTACCTTGGCTGATAAAAGCAGCATTTCTACCAATTGAACCGGGTCACCATTTTGTTGGCATAAATTCCGCTGGTCTCGAATATTCAGCAATCTCACTATTATCAACATTACTCATGCTCTATGTAGCGTTCTCATTGAATAAATTCCGTTTAGATCGGCGCGTCGGTAATGCATGTCTCATTATGTACGCTGTATTTCTAATATTAGCAAGTTTGATTGAATTAAATGTTTTCTTTAGAGTTAATTTACCGACATGTGGGCGGTGAGTTCACTTATATATTAATATTAGACGGAGTTATATAAAAAAAAAAATAAAAATACAAAAAAATATTTTATTATATATTTTTAATTGATAGTTTTTTTTTTTAAATTTCAATTAATGTAAATAATTTAAAACAAAAAAATCATTTAACAAAAAAATGATGAACTAAGAAAAATAATTTTGTCTGTAAGAAAATTAAACCAAAAAAATTGAAAATGTTATCGTTTACTTTAAACCCGTGGATGCTGCTACGTGACTGTACCATTTGATCATCAAAAAAGGTAATTGGTCATTTATTTCAGAAATACTTCTTTATCCGCTTGGGGCTAAGCAAGCTTAAGATATGTACATACATATTATTCCATATTAGATCGTATTTTGGATATCGATTAAAACATCTCAAAAAGCAACTTTTAAATGTGGCTGAATTTGAAAAAAAACCAACCATTCCACTATTTCAATACAGAATCTGATGTGGAACTATCACCGCAGTCTATTTTAATCCGATGAGGAGTCTATTATAATCCGATATGACTAAATCGAATATAAAAATTATTATAGCAATTTTTAGAAATTTTTTTACACGATTGAAAGACTGTAGGTAATTATAGCAAAGTTTTTATACGATTGAAAGACTGCAATCTTAAAATAGGTCATTAGCGAAACAAATTGGTTTGATGGATTCTTCGATTTCTTTAATCAGAAACGTCGACGGTCCAATTGGGAATATATTTATGTGCAAAGTAGAGAATGTTTTAACAAAAGGTGAAGTGGAAGTGGTTCGAGCCATTAAAAATGTTTTACAACGACCTTGGGATGCAAAAGAAGTATCAAAATTTTCTTCTGCGGAAATTATAGTATATTTAAGATACGATAACATCTGTATTATGTCGTACGATGTGCAAACATTTTTTAAGACCAAACCGCCAAAACTTTAAATTTTTGTGATATTATTGATAAATAAATTGACATTTTATTAAATTTTAGCCACATATTTTTAAATTTTATTGAAATATTTTCTTATTTTAGTTGCATATTTTAGGTACATATTTTCGATTTTTCAGAACCTAAAAATCCGGACCCTAAATAGGACCATTGCCTCCGTCAAAAAATAATCACTATTAATCTCTATCACAATAATAGATAGGTTCACGCGATGGCCTACTGCTATCCTTATTCCTGACATAACGGTGGAAACAGTTGCTACCAATTTGATATCAGGATAGATACAAAATTTCGGAGTGCCAGAAAAAAATTCAAGTGATTTGGGAAGATAGTTTGAGTGTCAAATATTTAAGGAATTGAATCATACATTAGGTAAAAAACATTTAGAGACAGCACTGTACTATCCAAAAGCTAATGGACTAATAGAGAAATGGCATAGGACCCTAAAATCTGCTGTGAAGTATCAACAGAGAAGTGATTGCCTGAAACTTTTACCAACAATTTTATTGGGTTTACGAGTTTGTTTCAAAGAGGATATTAACTCCTCGCCTGCTGAATTCGTATGCGGAACAACTCTTCGAATACTTGAAGAATTCTTTACTTCTGGCAAACCAGATTTAACCGAAACCGAGTTTATTAAGGAATTTCGTCATCAAATGAATGTATCGTTTGACTTTAATAGGAAGTTAACCCTTTCGAAATTTGCTTTATAATGTAAAATTTATTATCTCTCAATTCATTCATAGATTCACATTGCAAATTACTCTCGTAAGTTCTTAAAATTTAATTATTTTCAATTTTTTAAGTTACTCTACAAAAAATTAAATTCAGTTCCTAATTCGGTAAAATATGTGATTACCATTTTCTATAAAATTTTGAAGTGCTTGAAAATTGGCTACTACAGTAAGTCCTCGACTTACGTGATTAATTCGTTCCGAAGGTTTTCGCGTAAGTCGAACAAACCTTAAATTCGAGAAATTTTTGTTAGTTTTAAGTACTAATTTACGTAAGCCGAATTCGCGTAAGTCTGTACGAGGTACGTACAGTAACTCTGTATTGGCGAGGACTGTACGAATTCACGTAAGTCGAATTCGCATAAATCGAGGACTGTACGAATTCACGTAAGTCGAATTCGTGTAAGTCGAGGACTTACTGTAGCTCTGACAGACTGCGGTTTAATAAATCCGATTTAGTGAATTTTACGAGTTTAGTCGCAGAATGACAACCTAAATTTGAGCTAATCGCTTTCTTTTTCATAGAGCACTTGAACGAGTTTAGCTAAATCGGATTTATTAAATCGCGGTCTGTCTAGGGTATAACACCAACAAATTTTATGAAAATAAGTTAAACATGTTAGTTCCCAAATTTTAGTTTCAGGGCATTCAATTTTTTCCGCCTCCTTTAAAATTTATAAAAATTATATTTTATTCAGGCCGGGTACGCAGCACCAGCTAAGCCAAAATTTCCATATAAATTTGACGTACAATTTAGTTAGCTAAAGTAAAAATAAAAATTTCGCTCACGATTTCGCTAACCGGCACGAAGTTCACGCGTAAAAATTCTTTAAAATAATGTCTTGCGGATTGTAATATAGATGTCACCACTATAAAATCTCCACAATTTTTCACACAAAATTAAACCCACGGAACATTAGTTGTACGCTAAATTTTGACATTTATCAATATCAAAGTGATCATTTCTATTGTAATTTGATTAATAGTAGACCTGTGATCAATATCAAGTGCCCAAAATACAAAATACAAAAATAACACAAAATTCTCTATTAATTAACACACAAAAATCAAAAAACTCTTAGTTAATTAAAAAAACACCAACATTTTACAAAAAAATATTTGATATTCAAAAACTAAGTAGGCCATTAAAAAAAAAAATTGAGAAGTGCCAAAATTTATCTCGACACATTTTGTTTAGCTCGTTATTAATCTGCATCTTTTTGGAGACCGCGTAAAAATTTAGAAGCTCAAGCTGCGTACCGACCTTTCTGTTTTAATTTTAAATATTTTATTTGTGCTTAAAACCTAGTACGCTGTTCAAGTTAAATTAATGTCAAATTCTTTCGGATTACTTGCAATAAAGTAACTTTTTTATGTCCCAAAGAATATGAAATAATTTTGTAGTTGTGTTGGTGTAAAAAAGCAATAAACAATGAGGTTATGTTTTACTGTTTTAAGGTTATGTTTTAAATAGTTACATAAAAACTAATAATATACGATTAATTAATAACTAAAACAAGTTTTTTTATTTAACCACATAAACCACAAATGAAATATCAAAATGGTGTTTTGTTATTGTTTACAATTCACTTTGATATTTCACATTTATATGTATTTCTAAAGAGCAAAGTAAATCTACCTAAAAATCCGGAGTAAAGCAAAAAGCTCCCGAGCAAAAAAAAGAGTGCTTTTTTCTCAAAAGAATTTGTTATGTCAAATTTTGACATAAATTTTCAATGGTCTCCAAAAATAGGAAGATAAATCTGACGTGAAAATTTAGTTTGACTAGTTTCGTAAATATTTTAGTGTGTATAACTTCATTTTGTCTTACAACATATTTTATACAATAAAACTACGATAGTTGATTATCCTCAATACGTAAAAATAAATAAAATTGTCAAAACTTATTCACAATCGTTCGGGAAGATAAAAATGAAGTGAAAAATGTGTAGAGATAAAATAGTGACATCTGTATTCTAAAACGAAAACTCCTATTTTGGTAGCTAAACTGTGTACCGCAAAGTGAAATTTAGCGGTGAAATTTTCATTTCCGTTTTGGCTTGTGTCAATTTTATATGAAACATTTTATTTCACTGCAGCAGCGTACCGGCCTTTAAGCCCGAATCACACTATCATTTTTTTATGTCAAAGATGTTTGATCAAGTAGCTTAGTTAGAGGTAAATGATAGTGTGGGTTGAATCTTTTATACAAGATTCCTTTTAAATAATATTTTATCAAGTTAGCTTCGATAAGCTAATTATGATCAAATATTTGATAAAACATCTTTGACATAGAAAAATGATAGTATGATTCAAACCTTATTCATATTTTCAGCGCGTTTTAATGGGTCCTGCTTTTTTTGCATCCAGCAGCATGATCGATATACCTACATATCCATTTTTAAGCAAAATGTTCCTGTTGAGCATTGATGCAAATAAAAATGATCCGATTGATATTGTCCTGATTCTGTTATCCCAAAGTTTCAATTTCTATTACTCACCAATTCAATAATTATGACGCAAACTGTGCTTTTTATTAGATATGTATTATGAATGTTGTATAGGGGAGAGTATAGTAAACATGATACCATGATTCATATGATTTCAGTATCTCGTGGTTTTATTAGTTTTGACATATTTTTTGATTGATTATCTTGTAAAAAAATAGATTACATACACGCTTTTGTGATCAATTGACGCACGTTATGTACGAAACTAAATAAAACAATAAAATTTAACACACCTAAGCCTAATTAATTCTAAATTTTTATTCTACACATACATATATAATATTAATGACTACAGGTCGGTAAATTAACCATAAAGAAGACGTTCAATTCCACCAAACTGGAAAATATCAAAAATGTAATGTACATCAATGTGCACGTCACACCGATTTTCCAATTTAATCGGAATTTATTTAAGAAGAACGCAATGTACAATCCAAATAGCGATGATAACAAATATAACACGTTATACGGTAATCCTCCTGAATACATAGAAACCTGTCGAAAAAAAAAAAAAAAATTAATTTCTTATCAATCTTATAAAATAAAAACACGAACCCATGGATTACCCGGGACAGCTGGTAAAAATACTGCTTTAATAAACCAAGGCAGTCCGAGACAAAATAAAATATCAAACGTATTTGAGCCAAGTGAATTACTTAGGGCCATGCTTCCATAACCTTGACTCGTTACAATAGCACTTGAAACTGCTTCCGGTATACTCGTCCCGATGCCCAGAAATGTTAAACCCATCACTGAATCCGGAATATTGACGGTGTCCCCAATGATTGTGATAAAAAATGAAGCGACATAGGATGTCGCACCAATCCACATCATACACATGATGAATGTGAAAAAAAGAAATTTTGGATTTTTCCGGCAATCGGGTATCGTCAGCCAAAGTAAAACTGTTGCCGGCCAACTCATAAAATATATGCACGCATTCGATTCACCCCTATTCCAAGGACTCTTCGCCAGCGTATTATTGTTTAAATCAAATTTTGGTTGGCCATTACCACCCTCACCTCTTACCAAAAGAGGGGTAGATTCCGTCGAATCGTCGTAGCATCTAGATGTGTTTAACGGTTTAAATCCATCGACAAACGATTTAACCATTTTCGATATAGGCCGATTATAGTACATAAATATAATATATAAGGCGTAGGCGATCAACATTATAAGTGATTCATACCAAAATATTTTGCCATCATGTAATACACTAATCAGTAGTAAAATAGATAAACTGTACATTAATGAATCACGACTTATAGGCCACCAATCGAGTTCTACAACTTGACGCGCTATCAGAGCACAACATGCTGGTACAGCAAGAATATTGAAAACAGCCGAACCGACAATAGTGCCAATACCCAAATCACCATTGGTCACAAATGTTCCAATGCAGTTGATAAATAATTCTGGTGATGATACTGCGGCTGCCATAAATGTTGCAGCGGCCACATCTTCCTGGATACGGAATCCTGAAAAATAAAATTAAAAATAAATTCATATCGATATTTATAACTTCTTGAACGTATTCGTTACAAGACAAGCAAGTCGATTTATCTACTGTTTGACGTCAATCAAATATAATTCAATTTAAATTAATAAAATTTGATAACAATTTCCGTTTATTGAGTTAAATAGTAATTTTTGTACAAGATTCAAATTTGGTATAGATAAGCAACAAAAACACGTTCAGCCCGTTGGAGAACTTATCTTTGTAGCAGGCTTTATACTCCAGTTGTAAATATCAGATAGGAAGTTGGTAGTCACGAAATTGCTATTATTAGATGTAACAGCCATAGCAATCGGGCAATATTGCTTGTCGTAATCGGAGCATAATAATTGCAGATTATAGGTTACTTGATCAAAATTACTGGGCTATAGTGGTGTTTTCAATCAAATTGAAATTTACATCTTGCCAGTTGATGTGCAGGATCCGAAATTTAGTGTTAGGGGCTCAAACATCGCAGTCGGGGCACAATTGCAGATTGATTTTTGCTCAAAATTACTAGGCTCCAGCGCAAAGCCCAACGAAAAGAGATATACACCAATAATGAAAAGTTAGCATGAAGATTTCACCCCGTAAAGGCTTTGTTCCAAATATCGTCGTCCTAACTGTGAATTAACGTATCTGACATTTTTTTCAAAATCTTTCTCTTATAGCATATGGTTCGTCGTGAAAAACTGCAGCCACAACAACGTTAATTGACTCTTAGGGGACTTCGTCATCCTAACGGTGAACTAACGCAGCTGCAAAAATTCAGACAGAATTTCTCACGAAGAACCATTTGGTATAAGAGATTAGATTTTTCATTGAAAGAATGTCAGATACATTAACTCGCAGTTAGTCAAATTACTCGAAACACTAACTAAGACGCTGTGGGGTTGGAATAACGTAAGGATTAATAAGTCGGGTACAACACGCAATTTCAGGGAGATATTTCAAACTAAGATCGAAGCAAATACTTATTAAATGTCCTTCGATATCTTAGTGTTTCCTTACAATTGCAAATTTTACAATTCTGGCCCAGAATTCGTCGTTAGCTAAGCTGTTTTTAGTGAGTTTCAATAAAATTGAATTTTTTAAGAAATTTATTCTCAACAATTCCCGAAATCTATATTGGTAGAACAATAGCCGAAATGTTTCCTTAAACCCCCAAAAAATATTTTTTTTGACAATAATTCTGAGATTTAAAATTATAAATCGGGATCACCATGCACAGAAAGCACAAGATCCGATGTGACTGAACTATCAATTCGAAAACGTTTTGAAGACAAATTAGTGTAATGCAGTCGAACGCGAACAGAACTTCTCACTACCAAGACTATTTACGTGAACCCAACAAAACCATTATTAGGAAGCTTTATTTTGTATTAGACATTCTTTAGGGCCGTCGAAATTTAAATTCAACCCTCCTATTTCGTATAATACTCATGATTATATGCAGGTTGTTCTAATTGTTGTGTACACACCGAATCAATGTAATGCAAATTAATCACAAATTTACTTACGTTTGCATACGGTATCGATGACTGGGACCAAGTATTCCTCGCACACAATTGCCAGCAGCCAAAAACAATAGCACACCAATATCAAATGTACCGCAATCCATCCCATTTGTCGCTGATGTCGTGTCAAACCATCCGATGGAAATTTCAGAATCGTTGGTTTGGTACACTCAAGCTGCTCAGGCTTATCGGTTTGATTGTGATTCAAACTGATGATTAAATTGTAAAACTTTTCCCAAATATTTAACAGTTTATTGTAACCTTGTGATTTTAATATTAGATCTGTATCGTTTAGGGGCGGCGGCTTATCATCAATAACACTTAACAATTTTCGATTATGATTTGTCACTGTTTCACTACTAAGCTCATTGTTCCCGAGCGTGAGGAACAAACTGGTGATGAAAAATATTAGGGTAACACATATTAAAACACTCAAACGTATAATTAACGAAATACGAATTTTTTTCTTAATTTTTTGTATACAAATCGATGACATTGTAGTATAGTGACGATAATTGTGTATTGTAGGTGGTACTTATCAAATTTCACAGACACTTCACAAAATATTATGTTAAATAATTTTGATTGCACAGTTGTCAATATGGTTATTAAAACAAACAAGTTTCACAGTTTTTTCTTGTTGTTCAATTGGTTTCATGCAAATGACCTTGGAAATAATAAATCTTTTAAAATAAAATAAAATCGAAATTTGTTATCTTCATTACAGGAGATGATGCGACGGACGAAGAGATGCAACTGACTTGAAATTAAAAATTTGTAAATTCATCGATGAACATGTTATTGTACTTATTAAAACAAGAGGCGGCGGCGCATAGTCGATCCAATTGATCGACAATTTATTTACTTATGTCCTTATCTTAAACTGTCAACATAACCCAGCTGAATTAAATGCGTTTAAATAAGAGAATACTGTGTGCACTTTATAAATATATTTGACAGTAGTAAATAAACAGATAAACTGATGATATGATTCAATGTGTACCTTTACAATTGTTGTTGCCCTTTGACTTACTACAATCATATTTTATTCCATGATACATCTAGCTGCGAGTATGTTCTAGTTTGCGCTCGCCTGTAACATGTTATTGGGATTTTATTGTAAATTTATGTATGAGTTTGTCAAATAAATAAGATTTTTAAATATTGTGTGAATCATTGAGGTTATCCCAGTTAACCCGGTATCAGGTTGATATACATTTCAACGTTACTTATTGCATCTGTCAGTCCGTCTGCCTTCCGGTCTGTCTGTTGATTTGATTGGCAGTCTGTTTCTCGATCGGTCTGTAATATTTTTACCTACATACATATATTAACTCTCCCTCCCCCTCGTCCCATCAAAGTATTACATCAGGACAGCGATTTTTGTCGCAAAAAGAGGATTGAGCATTACACGCCTACACGGCGTATAATATAAATTTTACTAATGTGCGCCGTCAAATATTTTTATTGTATTAGTGTCTTTTCATATGATGGTAAGTATCAAAAATAAGCGAAGCGGGTGAAATCGGTTCAAATTTTTAGTGTTTACGCTCGCCTTGAGTTATTTCTCCCTTTCTTCTAACATGACAAATTCATGTTTTTGTATCTACCGTTGTTGTAACCGACGACATTCATTTGGTTTCGTTATTAAAGAATCAAAACAAAATATATCCAGTTATACTTTGCGTGAGCAATCGAGAAATTTTGTTTGTGATGGCACGTTAAAAACATGAAACAGTGGTGCGATTCTGTCTCAGTGATAAAATGATATGATAAAATTGAATCGGTTTAAACAAAGCAAATAGCAGAATTCATTGTTTTTCGTATTATGCCTACTTTGAAGTTTAAAAGTTTGAATTTTATCAAGAAGTAAAGTAAATGCAAAATAATTATTCATTATGCTAGGTTTACAGCAACACACGACACTAATATTGTATGAAGTATTCTACAAGTATTTTTCACTATAAGCTGCAGTTGCTATATTTATACCAGTCAATACTTGATCGGTAATTTCAGACATTGCTAATATACTATTCCGAAAACGATAAATATAGAGACATACAAAACATCAGCACCAAAAGTTGATAAAATCTTAGTGCGCGGATGTGTATCGTAATCCAAAAATAAAAATCCAAAAGGGACAAAATCCAAACTTTTGAAAGAATCCAAATGTCGAAATCCAAATAGGAAATAATCTAAATATCGAAAAGCCAACTGAGGTGAATTTCAAAATTATTTGAGAGCGCCCCGAAATCTTGATTTTCAACATCTTGCTTTTACAAAATCTCGCTTTTAAGCTCTCTTTTTATGTATATTTATTTTAAAATTAAATTCCGCATTGTCCAGAATTTATATTTTTGGTTATTTTCGCTTCGTTAATGAAACCTCCATTTTCCAGAATTTATAAAAACCAAGATTTTGTAAAACCAAGATTTGGGAAACCAAGATTTAGTACCCAACCCAAACATATGTATATAAATTTGGATCTCAGTAGGTTTTTGAATTAAAACAATTTCTTAAAAATGCTAATAGTCGCCTTTGTTTGATTAATGTATGCACATATGCACCGTAATTATCTAAATATATTGCTATTTCAAATAGAAACCATTGTTTTTATTGTACGTGCTATGAATCTTTTGTTCTGTTGCACATTTTGTGTTATAGAAGTGGTCGATAAACGCTTATATGAATTTAAATATCGAATTTAATTTTATAAAATGAGTGCGATTTCAATAGTTAAATCGAATAAAGGAAACGAGAAACTATTTATCGACGGGTTTGATTATTACCTCGATAAGAAATCCAACGATATATTTAGCTCGCAACGTAAATCGAAGGGCTGCAAATGTCGTGTGGATACTATTATCATAGAGAGGCAACATACTTTTCAAAGAAATGCTATTCAGCATACTCATGATCCGCAAGCGCATAAAAAAAACGATTTGCAAAACCAATGCCAGAATTAAAAACATTGCGAAAAATTCAACGCAATGCAATGTCCATCCGAAATAATCACAAATTCTGTTGTTGAATCTGATGCCAATTGCCGACGATACCTATACCGTCAAATGAGGCACAGAGAAAAAAAATAATTCGTTGTCGAAAAAGTTCCGTAAAAGAACCAACCAATTTAAATGAAATCAACATTCCGGAGAGTTTAAGATTTTTAAAAGCTGAACTTTTCGTTCTTATAGTGATAAGCAGTTTGCCGGGGAACGTGTAATTATGTTGAGCACCAAGAAATCAGTGAAATTGCTAGGTAAGTGTAAATGTTGGATAATGGATGGGACATTTTACGTTGCATCATCCACAATGAGGCAGTTATTTAGCACTCACGGAGTCAGTGGAGGTCAAACTGTACCACTTGTGTTTTGCTTAATGAGCAGCAAATCTAAATTAGCGTATGAGGAATTATTTTACGAACTTTGTCGGTTGGCATGTGAAAGTGGCATTTCGTTAAACCCAGATCGAATCATTTCATATTTCGAAGTAGCAATTTCTACGGCAGCGAAATCATTCTTTCCGTCGGCTGAGTATAAGGGGTGTATTTAGGATGGTTTAAAAAAAATTATATAGCTGGCGTAAAAAAACGGGATCTAAATATTCACCAGAATTTTGGTGTGTAGGAGACGACGTATCATAAAACTTTCCTCGAACCCAAAATTCGGTAGAAGGTTGGCATAATCGGCTAAAAATTTTAATTGGAAGAAAAAATTGTGGGTTATATCAAATTATAAAACACTTGCGGAATAAAATGCTAGTGGTTTTTAATAATGTCGAGAAAATAAAATCCCGTGAAATTCCAGCTCCGAGAAAAAAGATTGTCATGCAAAAAATGAAACGCGTTAAAAAAATTATTGACCTCAGATTCGTAATCAGCGACCCCGAAAAACCCCTAGATCATGTTTTTATCGATTTTCATAAACGTTGAAAATTGACCTTTTACGGCGGCCATCTTGGGTCCGCCGTTTTAAATTATCAAATTCTGACCCTAAATTAATGCTCACCGACTCCGAAAACCCTCTAGACCGAGTTTTATTGATTTCTATGAACGTCGAAAAATTTGCCTTTTTTCGGCCATATTCGACCACCATCTTGTGTCCGCCATCTTGAATATTAAAATTCTGACCTCAAATTCGTGATCAGCGACCCCGAAAACCTTCTAGGACATTTTTTTAACGATCTTTATGACCGTTAAAAAATTGGTCAATTTTGGAGGCCATCTGGGATCCGCCATCGGTGGCCGATTTGACAGAGAATGCCCCATTTATATATTTATTAATTTTTTTTTATATATTGTTTTATTAGTTGCTAATAATACATATTATGTAAATTTGATTTTGATAAGTTTTAAGTTAACTTTTAATGACGCAGCCACACGCAAAATATGCAACAGACACACACACACACACACACACACCAACCCACACCCACCCACACACACCCACACAATCTGATATCTGTTAAAACTAAAGAAAATCCAAAAAAAAAAAAATCCAAACTTTATCAAAACATTTTCCGCGCGGAAAATGTTTTGATAAAGTTTGGATTTTTTTTTGGATTTTATACATTTGGATTTTGCCCATTTGGATTTTGTCCTATTTGGATTTTAGCAGTTTGGCTTTTGGCATTTGGATTTTATTTTTTGGATTTAATTTTTTGGATTATGGCACAGATCCTTAGTGCGCTAGTGCGTATAGGTATATGTATATACACGCAGTACGTTCTCTTTGCTTTTCTCAAAACAAACAATTTTTTGTTGCTTTATTTATTAATGTTTATTACAGCCTCCTTAAGGTTGTTTATGGCGTTTATTTTTGCTTCGTTCAGTTCATTCTGCTTCTTAGCTATTTTCTTCATTAAATATAGCTTCTGTTTTTTGTATTCCGTTTGGTACTCTAACTTCTTGTCCTCTAATTTAAAAAAATTTTCAAATTGCTCGTCTTCTTCTTTTCGGGAACTTTTGCGTTTTCTATACAAAGTTGATCGGCTAATATTTGAAGTTGGCTGTTGTTGCAAGAACAGTTGAAGACGGTGTAGAGGTGCTTTGGATGGGTTGGGCTGATGAATTAGCTTTTCAGCCATTGGCACTACGAGAAGAATACGTAACGTCGTTATCGGAATATATTCAACTGATGGGGTTTGAATGAATTATTTTATTTTTGGAATTTGTATGCACTTAACGATAAATTAACATTGATGAATCTTACCTTTGCCAAGCCGACTTGAGAAAATTAAATCAACATTTTCTCAAACAAAACCCGCCTTGTATACTATAATATAAAGCCAATAAACCTAACATTAATTCTCTTGAAAATTCTTCAATACTTTATAAAATCATCCTATTCAGACCGCAGCAACACAAGCTAAATTAACAAGACGTTTTATTATTTTCATTTTGCAAAATCTTTCTTTATAGCTGTTGAAAGTATTTCACGGTCACCTCACTTATTCCTCTCCAATAATTAAAATATGTTAAAACGTTTTCAATTTCCTAGAGTAAATTTTCCGTTGATTTCGAATTTGCAGTTATTCAATTACACAAATTATTTAGATTCTAAAAAGTTAGAAATTTAACTTGAAGTATCCAAACGAGTTAAAAAATAAACATTTGTAGGCATACATATATCCAAATGCAAACACATATTTAGTACATCACCTTTCTTAAGAAATAGTTTATTTGGAAACTAATTAAATACATTCTACATATTTTAGTAACAATTTTTGTGCGTACAAATTTTATCATCGGGGACAAAAATTTTCATCGACAAAAACCCACGGCCTCTGTATGAGCAAAAATCTCAAAGAAATTTTAAAAAATATTTCGTACCAGGCATCTGTCACTTAAAATCATATAACTGGCACGCTCTTGCGCTCACAAAATAGAAAAAATCTATATTGTCTCTGGCTCGATTTATTTTTTGTGCTACACGCATTGCCTATGCGGTAAATGTCAAATGAAATTATTTAATTTATTTCAAAACAGTGAATGAATTATTGTAATTATAACGTGTTTTTCCGAACTTATGTAATAAATTTAATAATAATTAAAGTGTTTCTAATTAATTAAAGTGACTTTAATTTATAAAAATGAAGTGCTTAGTGTCTAAGTGTAGAAATACCGATACCAAAAAATTGGATTTCATCCGTTTTCATAGGTAAATTATTTTCTGGTTTTTGCAATATTGGCGAACTTATTTAATAGAGAATTTATCACAAAATGTTAAATAAATAGTTTAAATTCATAATCTAAAAGTGTCTTTGTGTAAAATGTATGGTTTTATTTAAAATTTCGTTGATTAAATTGATGAGTGAAGCTCAAGCCAAAAAAAAAAATGTTAAATTTTGTCAGTACCCCAAAAGTTGCTTTTAATTCATAATAATTAGATTTTTTGTGTGTATTATCAATATTTGAAGTTTGGTTTAATTAATTTAATTCAAAATATTTAAGTTTAAATTAGTTTTTTGTACAAAAATATACTTTTTAAAAATGGTTAACTTCCATATTTATTACAACAAAAACCATTTTTGTTATTTTGGATTTGTCTGCTTGTTGATGCGTTTTTTATACTTTTTGTCAGTAGCGCCGTAGAACTGATACCGGCTTTCCATCATCGATATAAGAATATTAAACAGCATATTAAATTTTTATTAGTTATAAATTAGGAATTAAGAAAAAATTAATAAGGAGACATTTGGGCAGTTTATTATGCCAATAAATTGAAACCATTTGATTATTGTAGTAAAATTTATTTAAAACTAATTACATAAACGCATATGTTAGATTGCCAAAAGACCGGCTTACAAGAGAAAAATGGATTGTAGCCCTTCAACTTGACAAAACACTCAACATATCCAACAGAGCTGTGGTTTGTTCTCAACATTATAAAGAAACGGATTATGAATTAGCCACAGTCGGGCGGCGCAATCTCAAAAATGAAGTTATTCCTAAGGTAATCAAGTTAACAGAATAAAATGTGTTAGCAATCAATATACCAATTAAATTTATATTATTTTGATTCAGGTTGATGATATTCCAAAGCATTCCAGTGTCACATCATCATCATCATTAGAATCATTACATTCTGAAAATATGCCAAGTACATCCGCAGGCCTTAAACAAAAGTGTATAGATCTTCAAACTATCCCTGAATGCAAAAGTATGGAAGTAGTATCTGCCATATCTTCGAGTGATGTAAGTGTATTTAATAATAAATTATTATATTTTTGTATATTTATTTGTTTTTACGATAAATTTTAGTCCTCTCCATTAAAAAATCTTACAAATAGAACTAGTTTATATAAAAATCCAAATCCTTATAAAAAAATTACATTAAAACGAGCCTTGAAAGCAACCACTACTGAAAGTGGCTCTGGTACGGATGTAAAATATCGTAATACCGAAAAGAAACGAATATTAAGAGCAGATAATATACAGATCAGGAAGACAAATCGGAATTTAACTAGGAAAAATTTATACAAAACAAGGAGGATTGCTGACCTAAACACAATTATTAAAACTTTGAAGGAGAAAAATTTGCTGGAGGCTGGAAGTAGCGATAGGCTGGAGGAATTATGTGGGCCACTCAAGAGTATTAATGAAAGAGTTCTTGCAACGAAATACGAGCATTTGCCCTAAATTTAAATTTTTATTCGCCAAAGGCGTATAATTATGTAAGGGCCACATTTAATAGTTGCCTTCCACATCCCAGTACATTGGCTAGATGTAGATGGTATAAAGGTGTTGATGCATCACCTGGTTTAACATCAGAGTCTTTTGATGCAATTTCAAAAGCAGTTCTGGAATGTAGAACTTCCGGCAAAGAAGTATTTCTAAATTTAGTTTTCGACGAAATGTCAATCAAATCCCAAATAGAATGGACTGGTACTCACTCTGTAGGTTTTGTGGATGCGGGGGATGGATTTGAAAGCAACACTGCGGCTACATTAATATTAGTGCTCATGGTAGTTTGTGTAACAGGTACTAATACTAATTTAGTTAAATATTTAAATTTTTTCATTTTGTTGTGCTTATTTAATTTTAGGCTCTTGGAAAATACCAATTGGGTTTTTTCCAATTAAATCGATGACAGCGGAGCAAAAGGCGAATATAATTACACAATGTGTGTTTGCAATTAGAGATACCGGTGCCAAACTAATTGGAATAACATTTGATGGGTGTAGCACAAATCTATCAGCAGCAAAGTTATTAGGCTGCGAAATTTCTTTTCCAGCTCTAAACCCGATTTTAAAAATAACTGGTGTTGCGGATGACATTTTAATGATGCTTGATCCTGTACACATGGTAAAACTTCTCCGAAATACGTTAGCAGAAAAGGGTCCATTTTTGGATGGCGATGGTCAAAGAGTGGATTGGTGTTTTTTAAAAGAACTGTTACAATTGCAAGAAGAAGAAAGTTTGAGATTGGGCAATAAATTAACACAAACGCATATATATTTCTACAAACAAAAAATGAAAGTGAAGTATGCCACTCAAATCTTAAGTGACTCGATTGCCGATGCCCTAGATTTTTGTAACCACACTTTAAAACTGGAGCAATTTAAAAATTCGGAGGGTACATCTAACTTTATTAGAATTTCTAATAAGCTGTTCGACATTTTAAATTCAAGGAAATTATATGATTTATAATGATTTATGAAATTTTAGCTTTTTCACAAGAGTCAATTAAATATTTTTCAAATTTGAAATTACTTAGTGGACGACTCTTGGTAGAATCCCCTAATAAAACGGGGTTTATAGGAATTATTTTGGGATTAAAAAATATAGACATTTTATATTGTAAATACATTAAAAATGGTCCCCTAACATATATACCTTTTTATAAGTTAAACCAAGACCATTAGAATTATTTTTTGGTTCAATTAGATGTAGATTAGGAAATAATAATAATCCCACAGTGCGCCAATTTATAACAGCGTATAGGAAATTATTATGTCATTGCCAGATTAGGGACGGTGGAATTGGTAATTGCTTGCCATTAGAGGAAATTCCAATTCTCCAATACAATAAAAACTCCTCCGTTAAATTTATTAATTCCACGGTGTCAAATAAATTAGCTATAACCGAAAATGAAGATAAGATAGATGATAACGATTTAGGAGAATTAAGTGCCTTATTAAATTTAAATGAGCATTCTGATTATTTAAATGAATATTCTAGAAGTGTCGTAGCATATATAGCTGGTTTTGTTGTATATAGTTTACAAAAAAAATTAAAATGTGAAGATTGCATTAAACTATTGGAAAATAATGTATGTGTTATACATTAAGGATCGTTTTCAATGAATTCTTTTTCTTTAATAAAACAAAAATCTCGTGGGAATTTAAAAATTCCTTCAGAGGAAGTCCTAAAAGTTTGTTTAATTACAGAAAAAGTTTTAAGAAATGCAATATTAATCAGTGATAGTGAAATTTCTGTTCTAAATAAGAAGGACTTTGCTAAGATATTAATTAATTCACAAAATTTCTGTTACCTTAAATCAATTTATACAACTAGCACTCATATTCATAGTAATTCTCTAATTAGGGCTGTTATAGAAAAATATTTAAATGTTAGGTATTTCTATATGTCATCCACATCAAATATCCACTAGAAACTTCCTCACTCGTATAGCGATAGTTAAAAATACATAAATTTAATCTGATGTACAAATTACAAATTATTAAAATAATAAATATTTTATAAGTTTCCTAAATAATTTCTTTCATTTAAAAGTAATACATAACAATTACAAAATAAAAATAATTTTAAAAAATAATGTGTTTTTATTTTAAATTAAAAATGAGAACCCTTCTTTTTAAGCGTTTTGCCTACGTCTTTTGATCACTCTAACGCTTCACCTATTTTTGACAAATGTGCAGAACGAAAACAATTATGTTCGTGATCTATCCTTTTATTCTTATATCGATGCAAAAACCAGTCTGATAAATTTATTGAATTTTTTTCAAATTCATCATAAATTTATCATTAGTCTCTTACTTGAAATCGCAAAACACAGTGTATAACAATGATATTTTTATCAGATTTCATTATCATCGAACCAAAATCGCATTCTAGTGCAATAAGGCATGCATAATTTTGTTTTATGCAATGAAAAAAATTAAAACGGATGACTAGATGGGAATGAAAAGATTTTTTTCATTTCAAAGTATCACTGAGCCAGAATCGCACCCCAGAAGTATAAAGCATAAAAAACAAAATCTTTGGCTTTTTAAATTTGTTTTTCACAGGAGTAAATTACAATGATCGCATTTATTTCGGTCTTTTTTCACGAATTATGGTGACAAGTGATGATCACAGTGAGGTATAAGACAACATCACTGTGATTATCATTGACCGCTCCAGGAGCGCCAGATTAATTCCTTGTATGCTGGTCACATGTTGCTTTCTGGGAAGTGGAATCGTTCACCTGTTCGGAGCTTATACTTTAGTGTATTTGCACAATTCTTTGCGAGAAACTATAATTATAATGAATAGGTCTAATGACAAAATTAAATGAATTCAATCGAACTTTAAACACTCCTTAAGAACATTCTGGCCAGTCTCGGTCACTTTGGCACTCGATTCCCAGCTGCTTTACCGAATTTTCATTAAAAGTCCATTAGGCGATACCCTATTTTAACACCCATATCTCTGAACCCAACCACTGCCGTTCCAAACCGAAACCTTCTTCATGAGGGCTAGTTTACCATAAATCCTCCACGGGGCTTCGGGAGTGGGTTGCGAAATTAAAGCGGCAATCACAGACAAAACACGCTTACATAAAGTATCAATTTGAAATGTATAACCCAAAATTCGCCCCAAAATAGCAAAATTATTATTATATTATGAGAATTAAAAATTTGAAGGTTATGTTTTACTCATATCATAATTTTTTTTATGTTCCAATCGAACCTTATTTTCGAGCTTATAAGTAGTTGCGGTGTGGTCTATTGCAAAGCCATTAAATAATTCCCCACTATAATTCAGTGTGTTGTTTAACAGAGTACAATCAACACACTGCAACAAAGTATTTGGCTCTACTGAACGTAATCAAATCATGTTTTGCACTTGTAGTCACCATTTTATTTTTTTAAGTTATTTATTTAGTCAAACAAATACAAGTATACAAGGAACTCGGTGCAATTGACGATTGGGCCGTGTGCTCTGTCGGACAAAAAAAAAAGCTTCGTACCCATGTTTAAAAAATATATTCATAGTAAGCGTTGATCGTTCACTCAAATATTATATGAAATTGATTACTATTTCAAAGCTATCTTAGTTTTTTAAATGGTTATACGAAGCTTTGTTTTCGGAGGCGATAGGTATCGCATTTCTTACTTTTCCAATCGTCAATTGCACAATTTTATTATTTATGTGAAGGATTACTGGGTCTGTTCGATAATTCGCGCGGTGCTGTGCAGTGTACATTTTTCTCCTTCTCGCACCAACTGAAAGCCAATCAAAGAAGACAAGGAACATATTTTACATCGCACTGCACCGTATGATTTATCAAAAAATCCTATTGTCAACAATTACAGACATTTGCTACTATATGTACTTCACTACTGGTTGTTCCGATGAAAAACTCAATCTTATAGAGCTCGACCGTATCGGTTGAGATCTAACAGAGCTATAAACCGGTGACCAGGAGCCGGAACAGAAGGGAGAGGTGCGTAGGATAGTAATTTGTGATAGAAGCATACATTTGTATGATTCTGTCTCTGTCCGCCATATCTTATACTCCACAACAGTGATTTTGGGCTTGATTGAATCTTCTTAAGATTCTTTTTACTCCTGCGGTGATAGTTCTATTTTTACATTCTCTAAAGTTAAACAATTGAATTTCGAGGCATTTTAAATTTTTTAAATATTTTCACGTTTCCACGAAGTTTCCAATACCACTGACTTTGTTAAGCATTATCGCGACGAGGATTCTTGACCTATATTAATATTGTATTATCATCGTTATCAGTTTATTATTTCAAAAGTTATAACGGTTTTCGCACTCAGCTATTCAAGGTTCTTCTAAGCGGAAAAACGTTTTCGGGTCTGTGCAGACTAATTATTTATCGCTTATTTCTCACATTACAAGCTGCGTTTTTGCTTTACTGCGTAGAAACACTCTGGGGATAAGTTAAAATGTTTCTACATTTGGTGCTGATACGTGTGACACGGCGCGGCCATATACGTATACATGCTAAGCATTGCTGTACTTCATTTCCGATAATACATAGTTATACAATTTATATTGCGTCGACCTCATAAACAACTGTACTACAATATAAGTACTATAATCTCCGTTGAGACAAAAACAGTTTCTATTTTTGAAAGGAATTTTTTAGGTAATGGAAAATTTATTAATCAAACAAACACAATCAATTTATAAATATAAACATAATTCACTATAATCTATAAATAATTAACAATAATAAATTTTAAAATATTTATAAACAAATTAAATTGTACGTTAAAATAATTCCGCATCTTAATTAAATAAATTTCGTTGTTCCGATAATCTTTACGTAGATACGTGTCTATGGTATACGTACATACATATATACAAGTAAATACTTACTGGTTGATAAGGTAAATCCAAACAAACAAACAAGTCTCGTTTTTATATTGATTGCATCACTTACATGTTTTTATTGATTCCGGCTGGTCGAGTGTTATCGGACAACCAGTTCTAATCACAGTCACGCATTAATCGTAACAATAAAAAAAAAACTTTCTTCATTCAGGCACGAGGAAATCGCAAGCGAGATAGGGAGATAATGCTACTAATTAATCATTTTACAACGTCAAATTATTTGTAAATGGATAATACATAACATAACTGTATTTGAACAATTTGGATATTTTGTTATATCAATAATTACTATAAAAGTATAAATATATCAGAATTGATAACGGGACATAAGTAATAGGAAATTAACTTGATATTACCAGAACCATCTTGATGCAAATAGAGCCGGCATAGAAACATGAATAAACATGATAAAACATGAATTAAACTTAAACCCAGTTAAATATTTTATTCTGAAATCGCTAATAAACAACTTAATGTCTTCTTACTCATTTAAAACACACTAAGATTTACCTATTTTCCAGCAATTATCAAAAGAAAATAAGGGAAATACTAAAAAACATTCTACAACAATAACTTCTTCTTCCTTCCGCTAAGGTTTCGTAACAAAAATGTTTTACAGGTTGGGCTGTTAACCTAATGCCAACCTCCTGTAGAAGGACCACAGCCCTCGCACTTTAGCCTACTCTTTTAACAGAGTAGTTTCTAGTGGCCGCCTCGAAGAGGCAGTGTGGGCACTTACTGAAGTTGTATGCAGTTACGGCACATGAAGCGAGTCTTGTGTTTATCCTTCTGTATACAAAGCAGCCACCAAACAATAACAATATGTATTAAAAATAGGAAATTCAATTTAATGACGTCATCATTTGTCCACAGCTGAAACTAATGGTAAGAAAAAAGACAACACGTCTCCGCTCAACAATCAAAATTAAAATAAATCAAAAAGAGCCAAACAGAATAAATTAAATCAATTCAACGAGTGCGAAGAAAACAAAACATCAAAACAATCTAGCACGCTTTGCAAATTCAAAATAACTATTGACGACTGGTAAAGTTGAAAAAGTGCCTTAAGCGGCCGATATTGAACTAAACAAACGCTGTAAACAAAAATTTGCTATTCGCCTTTTAACGCAAAGTGGCTGACATCTGGTGAACGATTTAACAACTTAGCCAATGGTGGTCAACCGGTAAATAAATGCATAATTAGACATGTTTCGTAGTGAATTTATTTCAAAATAATCGTTTTTTTGCAATTAAAAAATTAAATTCATTTTGATAGGTAATTAATTTATCAATAATATTTGAATATAAATATAAATGCGGTACATAAATAACCGGTTACCACCATTGACTCGTAAAAATCGTAGCGCCTCTTGCGGCGCTTTAAAGGCGAATATGAAGTTATAAGGAAATAGATTCTATTTCATTTTAATTTTACTTCGGTCTAAAAAGACCAAAGTATTGAAATCCTGTCAAAAATGACGAAAAATTTGGTTAGCCCAAAACCACTTTTCTCGACGTTTTGAAAGTCGCTGAGTCTGAAAATGCAAAAAAAAAATGTCCGTCCGTCTGTCTGTGTGCCTGGATGTCTGTGTGTCTGGATGTCTGGACCCATGGTATCTCGAGAACGGCTTGTCCGATTTGGATTTTTTTTTCGCCAATCTGTTTCTATGGTCAAGGCGGAGATTTGAAAAGCTTTTGGAGACTGTACGTCAAGGGGGTGGGGTACCTGCCATACGAATTGACCCAAAATACCTGCTTTTATAAATATTTACGATTTTTTAATATAATATGCAGGTTTAATTATTGAATTGAGCATTGAATTTGGAATTGATTTGAAGGTTAAGTTAGGGGTCAATTTGCGGGTTGAGCTGAAGTTGAGTTGGAGTTGAGTTGGGGTTGCATTAGGATGTAGTGAGTAGATAACAAATTATTTATATGATGGAACTTGCCTATTTATGAACCGATTATTATGAAATTCGACATGTGAGTTGGAAATGGGATTCTAAAATGAGTTTTGAATGAAGTTCTGGAATATGGCCAAGTAGGATGGAACTTGCCCAATGGCTTCTCAACCGATTACGATGAAATTCGACATTTGTATTGGAAATGGGATTATAAAATGTTTTTTGGTTGAAATTCTGAGATTTTAAAACGATTTCTGGATGAAGTTCTGGAATATGGCCAAGTATGATGGAACTTGTCTATTTCTCAACCAATTATTATGAAATTTAATTTGTGTGTTAGAAATGGGATTCTAAAATGAGTTTTGGATGAAGTTCTGGAATATGGCCAAGTATGATGGAACTTGCCCATTTCTCAACCAATTATGATGAAATTCGACATGTGTAATGGAAATGGGATTCTAAAATGTGTTTTTTATCACGTTCAAAAATATGGCTAAGTATGATGGAACTTGCCCATTTCTCAACCGATTATGATGAAATTCGACATGTGTATTCGAAATGGGAATCTGAAATGAGTTTTGGATGAAGTTCTAGAATATGGCCAAGTATGATGGAACTTGCACGTATTGGAAATTGGGTTCTAAAATGATTTTTGGATAAAGCTCTGGAATATGGCTAAGTAGGATGGAACTTAGTTATTCCTTACCCGTTTGTTATGAAATTTGACATGTGCATTGTAAATGTGATTCTAAAATGAGTTTTTGGATAAATTTCTGTAATATGGTCAGTTAAACAGTTAAACAGTATCAGTATAATTTGTTATACTACTTTCGGTATAAAGTTGTAGAATACGATTTTTCGTTTTAAATTTGATGCCTTTACTCATGTTACTGAAGCTTTTGACCTGTTTGGCTGCTGTTGTATAAGTAAATATATGTTGGTTAAAATAGAAATCAATAATGTCAAAACGGTCACACCAACTTTATGACATTATTGAAGATACCAAAGACCGAAGTTCTGATCACCTCGTGAGGTTTCAGCCCTTTATATTTTATTTATTAAAATTGTAATGATTGGAAAATCTAATGAATCCATTATGTTGCTTAAAGTGTGATTTTATATATATATCTAGTTATAAATAAAGAAGGTTTACCGAAATGTTGCACGACTGACATTGCATCTAAATAATTTTGGTACATATTGCGTGGAGAACCAACAAAAAATGATGGTAAAATGACTTTACGGCCCACAGTATGAACTCCATCAATATCGTTTGGACAATTATTTACAAAATCAGTTAAATTGTTATACACTTCTGCACGTAATGTAGCCTGATTTTGACGAACAAAATGCAACCTTGTGCCTTCAATCCGCACATACATATCAACCACCCATTGAAGAAATAATTTTTGCGAATCAAAATAAAAGGCTAAACCCATCTCGAATTGCAAGTCTATAAGAGGCATATTGAAGCATTGCAACTTTGTTTTGAGGTACTGTACAAGAAGAAGTAGTAGCTATGTTATGTGCTATATTGACATGCCAACCAGTATCACCGTTTGGGAACAATAACGGATAAGCTAAAGGGAAACAGAAATACTATACGAAAACAACCATATTTCTCTGAAATGGAGGTTCATCATCGTCATTTTTGAAAATTTGTGCAACATCGGTCTGAACAACATCATTGAAACGACATATATCTGCATCTCGATTAACATTTATCACCATACAAACATTAGAAGCAATGGTTTCAGGCTGTTTACAATATTTGGCCATTGATCTGAAGGATCGAACAAAATCATTCACGCGATCTAATTCTACAGCCAATGCACACATTAAATCAACATTATACAGTCAACATTTGCTCTCTCACGCATTTTACACTGATTAGCAGTATCAACATCATAAAAGTATAATTGTGCATAGCGACCATATTCAAATGTTAAAGCCCCAGCTCGATGATAAAAAATATTATGAATCTTAAAATGGTATACACCGTTCAAAAGAGTATTAGACAATTTAGCTTCAGAACTAACCATTGCAAATGCTAAATTATAGGAGCGAATATTTTCAAAGCAATTTTTAGAACGACGTTTGATCAAATTATCATTAGAAAAAGTACATCGCATAGATTTTTAAATAATGTATTCTGACCAAGAGGAGGTAAATCAATTTTGCCTTTATGGCAACATAAGGTAAATGCCTGTGTGTTTCGTAAAGTGAATTCTGCCTGAAAATGTTTGGCACTACAAAATGCACAACGCAAACTCATTGAACCACAACTATAAGAATTAAAATTACGCGGGATTGAATTTAAAGCACATTTAAAGGAACCATCTAAATTATCTATAGGATAATTATTTGTACCATTGCACTTCTTTGTAATCTCTTACGAATTCTGTCACGACGCCGCTCCACTCTACCGGTAATAGTAGCAAGGCGAGGCATTTTTAAATTTTAAAAAAACTTACTGCCATACAGAACAAAAACAATTGATCACAATTGAATATAAACTCACCCACTCCCAACCACTTTGAAAACTAAAAGCATAATTTAAATACATAATTCACAAATCGTTTTTTTAATTGACCTCTGAACAATTTGAAAGCACCAAAGAATATGGAAAATGAAAGCCTGATTAGCAACCGAAAAACACAGCTTTTCTCTTTCTATTTATGTCGAACAAAAAAAAAAAAATAATAATGAAAAAATACACATTGTTATTGTAATTGAATTACGTTTAACTCTTTCTATTGAAACAAAATGTTAATGCATTTCTCTATTGACGATTGGAGCATCACGGTTTCCACGTAGCGGAATTTTTCTATACTAAAACTGTCTATCCGTTCACGTTTAAAATTTTATTTCATTGCTGAAACAACCGCAATTCCTTCTTTCAATTTTCACTATATTGTTTATCTATGCAATACAAACTTCAAATGGATGGTTCTTTTAAATAAACACTTTTTCCATTAGAGGCATTCAGCCTACTTTTCCAATCGTCAATTGACGATTGTAAAAGTAGCGAAAGCACCTATCGAGGAAAAAAAATTTAAATGATGCATCTGATAAAATGACATTTGTCACAAATGCAACGAAAGCAAATTTAGCAATGCGGTAATTAAAAATTGTTTGTTTAGTCCAAAATTGGAATTATTTACAATTATTAGCAATCCGGTAAGTAAAAATTATGTTTACTTTACAGTTCAAAATTGGAATTGTTTATAATAATTTCGAACGTCAAATTATCAGGTAGCTCAGTTTGAAAATTTTCCACTAGGTGGAATCCGTGATGCTCCAATCGTCAATAAGCTTTCTTTCATGTGATATCATAGCTGACAATATAAAAATCAAAACGGATTTAATATGAGTCCTATTAATATGATTCCTATTTGATTTGATTCCTATATGAAAATATACAAATGTTGTTGTTGTAATGTGTTTTTTTTAAACCGTTATAACTCAGCCATCTGATATCCAATTTATTTAAGACATAGATTGTGCATACCTACAAAAGAATACCTTTCGAATGGTGTAATTTTTATGAAAATCGTTTGGATAGTTTCGGCGTAAAATGCAGGACAAAATTCATGTTTGTCTATTAATATAATGATGATAATGATGATGATGATGATGAGGATATAGCTTCCTTTCGGTTTCATATTGTAGTTAACAAAAATTGAATGGAGTCTTCCTTTCTAAAGGGACACGTTATTTTGCAATTTTTTGGGATTTCTTTTTTGTGATTTTTATTTACGGGAATATGATGGTATCACTAAGGAGCAGCTTGATATCTTAAAAATAAAAATGCTGAAAAAAATCTCGAGAAACCCAAAATAAAATACAAAGAGGCCCCATTAGACTTTTGTTAACTACGATGCGTTGAGCAAAGGCTCCAATGTTTAGCGGCTTGATAAATCAAATTTTGATAAATCATAAATCATCAAAGCATGGGTTTTGGGGGCGGCAGCCCCCATCATCTAAGATATAAAACGAATTAAAATAACCTTTCAAAAGTTTGTTATACGAGTAACTAAAAAACTTGAGTTTTTCGGATTTTTCTGTTTATTAAATCGATAGTAACCCATCATCATCACAATCCCCATCATCAATCACCACAATCATTATCACCAACAACATCACCATCAACTTTACCATAATAATCAAGATCGCCGGTACAATCACCGTCAATATAATTTTCACAATCACCATCATCACTATCCAGTTTCAGCAAAGAACAAAATATACAGTTGTCAGGTTCCATATCATCAGAGAGCATGTTAAGGAAGACAGACCCTCTTACTAAACCATTACCAGCCTAGAAATTCAAGGAAAATGTTTTATCATTTGGAATGAGAAATATAAACAATAATTAGGTTCGAGAATGTTATCAGAATATTCTAGAAAGTTCCATACAGAATGATGCTCCAGAATGTTCCAGACATAGGGACGAGCTATAAGCAGAGCTCTTGGATTTTTCACCAGTTACGGATGTTTCGTGCCATATGATTATCGCTAGTGTCGTTAAAATTGTCTACATCTACAGGTTAACCAGGAGAAATAATACGTTTGAATGGAAGAGTTTTTTTTTTAAAGAAGGTTGCTTTTGTTGCTATCATTTCGACCGACATCTTTGTCATAGTTGGAAGATAACACAAATTGAGTTTTATATGGATCAATCTTGGAAACCAAGTGTGACTCCTGTTTGGTTGCAATGGTAACTTTACAAGCTTATCTTTGTTATTATAAGAGCTACCAATCGATTCATTATTTTGCAAGAATTAGTTTAAACCGTACCAGTTACCTCTGTTACAGTGCCATAAAGAACGGGGTGGAATTGATGATGTAATGCCGCCGGTGATAATGAGAATTCGGCATTTACAACGCAATAATTGATATCGAATACTGCCTAACAACTTTGTACTTGTTGGGATGTAAGGTTAGAAACCTGGCGAATCAATCAGCTGGTTAGTTTGGTTTCGGCAATCAGAAGCCATTATTAGCTGATTTCTCAAGAATAATATCTACAGATTCTGACAAGAGTCCCAAATCATAGAATTGAGCAAACTTAGAACTGCAACCTGCTCTTACTTAAATATTTTCAGACATTTAATTAAAACGTGACAGTAATTATCAAATAGTCTACTAATTACCATGTTTCGAAATTGTAACAAATCGTGACTCTTATCAAAATCACGCGTATATGTATCGTACTTGAAATCGAATAATAAAAACCAAAAAAAAAAAAAATTGTCAATGAATCAGTTGTAATCCAATCAAACATGATTAGATTAATACTTTGCGTATACTAAACCGAAATCTATCAATCACACTAATTGAGGATAGTGCGCCCAGGACAAATGCGGTCTGCTTAACATTTGACAATTTTAGCTCCAAATAAGTAATTTGATTATACAAATTGACGTTCACATAACAAAAAAGTCGTCTTTTGTATCAAATCAGTTTCCCAATTTAAACTCGTGTCCGAAACTATTTATAACTGGCTGACGTAATACTTGGGCGCAGTCTCAAAAATACGTGAAGTGATTACAATGAAATGATAAGTGACTAGATGCTAATTTTTATCTTAATTAGGTTCTTATCGCCACATAAGACTTCTGGTTTGTCAGGTTGAATACCATTGTTTTATTTTACCGATTTTCATTTTTTGTCATTGGTGAACAGGTGAAACTCAATTTTGGTGACGTCAATTGAAAATTATCTTAATACTCTTCTCGACTATTCTCGAGTTTGTCTATATTTACGTATATATAGTTGGGTGTTGCAAAATTAAAAATGTGCGACCGTCAAGGCTACACTGTTGCATACTGAAGATATAATTTTTTTGGTTGATAACAATGTTGCACTTATCGTATTCTAAAGTGGGCGTTATTGTTGCAGTTTGGAAATTAAATTAATTTTGTGGTAACCACGCGTCTAATCGTGGAAATCAATTACGACGTAAACAGAAATTACAAACTAATTTGTATTAATGAAATTTGTCTACAGATTATGTAGATTAAATATTCATTTAATGATAAACAAGTTTAAAAATTAAAAATAAATAAAATTGTAATTTCAATACAACATTTAGGTGCAGACTTGTATGCCTTATTATCGTTTATTCATATCTATCGCGTATTTACTATCTCAATTGGCACAAATTCGGCGGCTTTAATCATTTCATTATATTTTGATCAGTAACACAATCGATGATGGTCCAAAAATGGAATGGAATTTATATTCTTTTCAATTAATTTACAACCTGACCTCAAGTTTCAATTAATAATTATTTTAGAATGCTCTAGTAACTACTGCCAATGTTGCACGAAAATCCTATTATTTGTTTTCCCCTCGTGTACTATGTTTTAGTACAACATTTTCCATTATTTTTGATCAATTGAAAAACTTGGCTTCATGCCATGTGACTTCAATGCAAAAACCACTTAGGTACTGGAGTTCCAGAGTTACATCACCAAAAGGGAGAGATCTGTTTGAGGTAGGAAAATATTTTAATGCGACTTTCATTCTTGTGGTTCACCAACTTACTGGACAACAAATTTAAACAAAACCCAGGATTTTATAGATTTTTATGTAGCAAAAGGTATATCTGTTAACTATATTCGCATAGAAAACAATGAAGAGCATACTTCGAATCACTCTCCTGTTATTATGATAGTCAGTGGAACAATTATAAAAAAAGAAATACCTGCAAGACTCTCTAATTGGAACCTTTTTCTTGAACTGTTAGAGAAAACCATCGATCTTCAAGTACCAATAAGAAATACCATACACGTCGAAGAGGAAGTAGAAGGACTAATAGAAAATATAGAACAAGCTACGTGGCAAAGTACTCCATTCAGTTACGAAAATACAATAGCCATGAGTAGTAAAAATTATCCATTTGAAGTGAGAGAGCTAGTGGCAAATAAGCCAAAAGCACGAAAATCTTGGTAAATAAATCGAAATACAGAAAATAAAACCGTGCTTAATAGCCTACAATAAGTATATATTTGTCTTCCTTCACTGGCCAAAAAGTCTCTGAATACGCCTTATGAAAAGCAACGAAAGTACTTAAGAGACCAACAATATTGAAGGCACCCATCAAAAATGATGAACAAAGCAGTAAACAAAAAGCCGATTTGTCTGCGATATAGGCAAAATGCTGATGAAAATGTCAATCCAATGAACAGAGCTGATGAGCTAAAAATCTAAACATGAGAAAAGCTCCTGGATATGAATTAATAGCTGGACAAATCATTAAAAAACCACCAAATAAAGCGATATGCAAGTTTCTATATTATTAATGCTGTGTTTAGACTAAGGTATGTTCGAAGGCAGTGGAAGGTGGCAGAGGTCATCATGATGTTAAAGCCAAACAAAAACTGTAACGACAAAAAGTCATTCAGACCTTTATCCATACTTCCGACCATTTTGAAGATATTTGAAAAACTACTTCTAAACATAATGAAGCCTAAACTGATGGATAGAAATCTTATTCTGGCCCACCAGTTTAATTTCAGAGAAAATCCAAGTTTATAGAATCACAGATATTATAGAACGTACACTGGAAACGAAAAAGATATGTTCAGGCATTTTTCTATGATGAGTATGCTGGTAAAGTGATTTTCAAAAAATTAGAATTGGAATAACAATTACAGGCCGCGAGTAAAACATCCTTTGACACATAATTTTCTGTTTTGAAAGTATAGATCATGTTTAAATGTCAAATTTTCAACAACCGCAAGCTACCATCTTTCGGAAAACTCCGCAAACACAAGCAACTTTCACATAATGCCACTAGGTGTGACTAAATAGTTGCAGTAAACAATTGTATGACATTTTTATGCATTTTGTAAACATAAACAGAAATATTTTCGTGTTATAAAAGTGATTATTATTAATATGTGATAATTAAATTGATTTTGGCTGTCCCTTTTTGAAAAACGTCAGTAATGTTTTTTTGATTGTGTAGTGACATCTAGTGGCAAACGCTCTTACTTCTTTTTTACCGTGCTGCCTCTTTTGGAAAACGCTCTGTACTTTTTCAACAATCGTGCTGCCTCTTTCGGAAAACATGATCTATTGATAGATAAGGTCAATCTTAACTTGACTCACAGATTGCAATTCGTAAGCACTAATTAAAATGTCGTTACGATTTATTTCTACCGTGCTTAGAAATTAAAAGCATATTAGGCCGAATGCATTAAAACTAGCATATGCTTTTTTCGTAAAATTTCAAGCAAATGTTACGATTTATGTGGGATCGCAAGGGTTAACCAACACCAGCGCCACTATCGAAATTGAGGAGGACGAGTAGTTATTAAAAAAATGGCGCATCATGCAGACGCACAAAGAATAGATCATGTTTTTCGAAAGAGGCAGCACGATCAAAGAAAAAGTACAGGGCGTTTGCCACTAGATGTCACAACACAATAAAAAAATATTACTGACTTTTTTCAAAAGTGGACAGCCAAAATCAATTTAATTATCACGGATTAACAATAACCACTTTAATAACACGAAAATATTTTTATTTATGTTTACAAAATGCACGCATAAAAATGTCATACAATTTTTGGCAGCAAATATTTAGTGACACCTAATGGCATTATGTGAAGTTTGCTTATGCTTTCGGAGTTTTCCGAAAGATGGTAGCCCATGCGATTTAAGAAAATTTGACATCTAAAAATGATCTACTGAAGTTTCTTTTATTTTATTCAAATCAGTTTTGTTTCTTTTTTTCGTTTGTAAAAATCAAGTCAATTATTGGCGATTTCCATCAACCGTAGTCGGCGTTGGTTTCTATGTTAATGGGGGAACCAGCGAATCAGTAACAACTTTAAGTAAAAATGCGACAAAGAGAAACTACATGTTACTGACCAGTGAATCTTTAAGAACTTTTCGTTCAGTTCAACTGTCACTTAACAGAGGGAAAATTAACGCACAAACTGAAGGAAATGTCAGAATACATCAAAATTTGCACGGCACACTTTTCTGAAAAATAATAATTTTGCAATTCACATTATAATTTAAATACTGTATTTGTCAGTTGTTACGGATTCTGTGGTCGGTATGTCAAATATTCTATAAGGAAATAATTTCGTTAAATTCTGTAAGGATTCTTACTGATTCGCTGGTTACCCCTTTAGCAAAGGGGACGAATGTTGTCAAATTCAACTATCCTTCAACTGTGTTTCAACCGTCAGGTTCTGATCTCCCTTGTTGTATGATTAAATTTTGTTCATATTATTTTCTGCAGATGTCAGCTACTTTGTTGGAAATCGCGATGCAAAGGGTTGCTTTATTCTGTTTTGTAAATCTGAGAAGTGGATTGTACTGAGGGATTTATCGGACCGGATAGTTACGAATTCCTACATTTTTTCAGCTCAACCGGGATTTGAAGAGGCAAATTAAAACAATTTTATGATAAAGTTAAAAGATGAAAACAATTAAAATCTAAAGTGCAAAAGGTATAAAAGAAAAAGTAAAGCCGATAAAAAAGTGGGAAACCTAAAGATCGAAACTATACGTGATATTTTTCGATTCGAGACGTCATTTGTCTATTGGAGACGAATTCTCGTAAAACGGTGATAAATGTAGACATCTTATAATTATCACCCAAAATCAGAAACATTAACAAAAACAAATGGAGAAAGTTGTTGACATGCATATTCAAGAGTTACGAGAATATTGCGAGTTCGCAACACTTCAGCCCGTGATGTCAGCAAGTCCAAAATGAATTCAATCTAGCAATCGCAATCAGGCCAGTCGGCATGATGCCTAAATTGTGGAAGTAAAGATCATCAAACTGCGATATGCACATCGACAACACCTAAATGTTTCAAGTGTAATCAATTTGGGCATAAGGCTCCAGTTTGCCCTCGTCCACCAAAGAAGGAAGTAAAGGACTGTGATTTAATAGCTAATCGAGACCTGAAAACCGTTTCCATTCAAGGCATTGAATTTGATGATTTGACTGATACCGGAAGCAGCGTAAATTTAATCAGAGCTGACGAATACTTCATGTTGGGTGGAATCATTCTGACAGAGGACCACTTTGAGCTGATCGGATTTGGTAATTCCAGAGTAAAACTTTTTGGATCGTTCTTTGTGGACGTTAAAATTGATTATCAGTTCTATAACACGAAATTGCTCGGCATTTCCGAATCGGCATGTACAGTGAAAATGATTATTGGAAATGAGCTGCTTCAGCAAGCAGTTTTGAAAATCAGTGACTCCGGAGCGCAAATAGAAAAGAAGTTACCAGATTCAACTTCAGATGTTTTAAAAATCTGTATAGCCGATTATTTCAAAGACGATTATTCAATGTCGATCTTAGCCGCATTAAAGATCGTAAAGTCCACAAGGAGATTGAGGAAATGATAACGCAGTATCAACCAGTTGAACAGTTGAATTGCCTGTGTTTCCTCATCCTCGTCGACTTTCCGTACAAGAAGCACAAGTTGTAAAAATGTTATCAGCGAACGGTTAGCAAACGGTATTATTCAAAAGAGAGTATCCGACCACGCGAGTCCAGTGGTCCTAGTCCGGAAGAAAAACGGTCAACATCGATTATGGGTGAACTACAGAAAACTCAACGAAAAGATAATTAAAGACACCAGAGTTTTCAGTGTACTGGACCTCTAGAATGGTTTTTTCGGGGAAGGTAAGTTTGCCCGCTTTTCAAAATCCCGAAATCAAAATCCCAATTTTGAAAATCCAGCTTTTTAAAATCCCGCTTTTCAAAATCCCGCTTTTCAAAATTTTGGTTTTGAAAGACGTATTTTTTTATTTCGTGTCGCCCTTTAAAATAAAAATAAAAACCGGATTTTCTGAAAATAGGTACTTTTATTTTTGCAAAAAATCGGGATTTTGAAAAGCGGGATTATGAAAAATGGGATTTTAAAAAGCGGGATTTTTTTCTTGGGCGGGATTTTGAAATGCGAGATATCATTACGACCCCACTGGGCTAACTGCCAATTCATTCGGAAGAATATCCAGTATTTAGGTCATGTCATTTGTGAAAATTACAGTCGGATTGCTCGACCGTTAAGTTATCTATTACAAAAGAAAAGAAATTCGATTTTGGCTCCGAGCAAAAGTTCGTTTTTGATACATTGAAAAACGTTTTATGACAAAAGCCGATTCTTCAAATTTATAATCAAGAAGCAAAACCGAACTGCACACAGATGCCAGCGCTCTTCGATTCGGTGCGGTCATTATGCAAAGAAACAGTGAAGATCGTAAATTTCATCCGATTTACTATATGAGTGTGAAGACCAGCCCCACTGAAGAAAAGTTATGCAGTTACGAGCTCGAAGTTCTCGGTATTATCAAAGCGCTGAAGAAATTCCGAGTGTATCTTCAAGGCATTCGATTCAGAATCGTAACCTATTGTAAATCGTTTACGATGACAATGCAAAAAAAAAGATTTGTCTGCTAAAGTTGCCATAGATGGACATTCTTCTTAGAAGAATTCGGATATGAATTACAACACCGTGATGCGAAGAAAAAGAACTCAGCACAACAAAGAATTCAGCACATCAAAATTGCGATCGGAGTACCACGAGGAAACGGACAAATCGAACGACTTAACAGAAGTCTTATGGGGGAAATATGAGATTACGAGAAGACGTCGAACTTAAAAAGATCTTAGAGGAAGAAATCTTGGAATCGCCCATGGAGGAACGGAAAGAATTACGTAAAGCGGCGAAGAAGAGTAATAAAACAATTCAGTAAGAAAATACCCGGACTAAAAATTAAGATTAAGTTTTTTGGACCGCATAAAGTCCTGCAGAAAAAGTCAAGTCACCGATATGTTGTTGAAAAAATTGGACAGATTAAAGGTCCAAAGCAACTAAAATAACCAGTTGTGACAATATGAAACCATGATTATCACCGGAACACGAAGAGGATAATCCATCATTAGAAGACGAAGGAAACCAGGACGGCTGAAATGTGGAATCGCAAGGGTTAACAAACACCAGCGCCACTGACGAAATTGAGGAGAACGAGTACTTAATAAGAAAATGGCGTATCGTGCAGACGCATAAAGAATTGAAGTTTCTTTTATTTTATTAAAATCAGTTTTTTTTTTTTTTCTTTTGTAAAAATCAAGTCAATAAAGTCAGTTTTTGTAATTGTACTGTTTAGAGGGATTTATCGAACCGGACAGTTAGGAATTCCTAAATTTATATGTATAAATATGAAGCTGCTACTTGTATCTTTTGGTTATATGTTAGTATTTGCTTGAATTTGCGAAATTTTCCAATCTGCTTTATTTGATATGTATAAACACTAGCATTTGCTAAATTTCAGATGGAAATGCTAGAAATATTCCATTCTGCTGAGTTGCATTTTAAAATTAGTTTCACACATACTAAACCTGGTCATGTTCGACGATGAATACATTCAATCGAAAAGGATTGAAATATTTAAATGAGTGTGAACGTTCAATGGACACGTTCCTTTCACGACAGTAGAGTTTTACGCAATGCATCACTTTTAATTTTTATTAATAGCCTTCCCACTAATGCGGTTATACTTCTTGTTGAAGGATACGGAATTAATAAATGGTTAATGATTCTATTTAAAAATCCAATCGATGCTGGTGAAGTAGAGTTCAATCGATTATTTCAATGTGGTTTTGGGCAATTCAAAAATGATTTCCAATCTTAGATTATAAAGTAAAAATTGTTCTTCGTAATGCATCTAGAATAATTTTACGTTTCTTCATTTTGCATAACATTGCAAAATATTTGGTTGACTATGACGATTTCGATGAATTTACAAGAGATTAAATCGAAGAAATTATTATAATGATGAAATGAATTTAAACAACCTTGCAACAATAAGATCAAAAGGACCTGAACTCAGAAATCAAATTAAGGAACTTATCTAGTTCATATTCAATCATTGAGGGAAGAACAATCATGAAATGCTGATTTTTAATATGAAGATGCAAATAAACGGTATTTCATCCGTTAGTTTAAAGTTTATGAATTTTAAGTATTGTGGTAATAAAAAAAAAAACAAATGAGCATATATTATGCTAAAAGCATATGCTTCTTTTATCAAGCAAATACCTGCCTCTTTCAAAGTAACTGTAAAACAGTTTTTCAGTAAACCATATCATAGCAAATGCTATGAGCTCTTTTTTTCATACTTTGTTCTACGAAATAATTGAGCTGCATTTCTGTTGCCAGGATGAACACTATCCTATAACATAAACCTATACTTAAAGTAGTTAAAAACTACTAGCTTAAGATTTGTTTACCCATTGCATCGAGTAGTACTTGGCCATTAATCAAACGTAATGTGGTGTTTAAAACTACTGTTGATTTCTTTTATACTTGGTTTTTGCAGCCAAAAACATTCCTTATTCACCCACAGTTGTATGATTATTTTTCGAAGAATAGAACAGCAATTATATTCGTAAATGCAAATAATAAAATCCCATACATTGTACGGCGTACGTCATATAACGAAAGTACATTAACAACTGAATCTGAATGAAATTAATTTTCTTTTTTCTTTTTATTTTTCACAATCATTCACAATTCTTCTAAAACAAAAATCGATTTACGAACGACAGATGTGTATTAAAATAACTCTCTCGATAAAAGTCTCTCGTTTTTATTAATGTAACAGAAAACAAACACAACTACAAATCGGGTTTGTTATCAAAATGCTCAAAATAATGATTTTTTACTTAAATGTGTGAAAAAGGAATAAAAAAAACTTTATCGTATACGTATTGTGTTAGCATCGTTTTCGTATTGGTATGAGTCTTACTAATACTGTAATAAAACAGTTGTTACTTCGCTTTAATTACCATTTCGATGCTAAAACGAATGCTAAAAAAAAACCATAGTGATAAATTTTAGTTGTAGTTCACAATTTCATACAGAAATACAGACATATTGAGTTTTTTTTGTTTTTTAAATAATTTTAATGTGAATCGTTTTGCAAAATAAAAAAAATAAAAAATGAAAATGAAAATGAGAAGAACAAGGAGAAGTTCACATACAGGCCGAGGCCAAAACATTGATCCTGCCGACAAAGTATTATTGTTGGAAATAATAAAAGAACCACAACACAGATCTATTTTAAATAATAGAAACACCACGGGATTTGTAAATAAGCAAAAAATTCGAACGTGGGCAAAAATTGCGAATGAATTTAATGCCGTAGCAAGAATAAAAAAGACAGCCATACAATTAAAAAGCGTTTATCGTAATGAATTGACCATGATTCGTAAAACAATGGCATCTAATCCAGCCGTTCAAACCGGGTTGAATCCTTTGTTATCGGATAACAACGTCCATCATCGTCCTTTATCATCACTGTATAGTGCAGTAGACCGTACGGATGATAATTCTAAGGTAATACATTTTCTTTTTTTTTTTGTGATCTTGCGCATTTATAATCTCAAATAAAACAATTATTCAGGAATTAACTAGCGAAGATGAGGATATAAAGGTGGATATAGATGAAATAGAGTCAATCAATGAAAAATTCCTAACCGAAATGGAGCCATCTCAACCGAGTGAACGATTAAAACCAATTACTGCAGTTGAAGAAGCTAAAATAAAAATGTTTGAGAGTTATGCAAAAGCTGCGGAGACAAAGTCTAGGCGTCAACAAGAATTGTTTACAAAGAAAATTGAATTAATAAATCAGAAAATTCTTTATTATCAGGTAAAGCGTGAAAATTTAGAGCATGATTTAAGTATAGACTCAGGTTAAGAGAATAGCTAAAAATAGTTTTAAATTTTAAGATTGTTTTGATTAAATAACATGAATAAACCAAAATAATACAACGTACTAATCATCCTTTGGAATAATATACGGTTGTATAGCCAAAAATATTTTTGTTTAATTTCACCAACAACTTCTTTAGAATGCGGAAAAATTCTTAGTTAGCTAAATGTTTTAAAGATTCAAGATCAGTTGAATAAAATTAAAACGAAATATTACGTCCATAATACGTTTCTGTTACGTAACAGACGTATCTAGCATCATAAATTGTTTTGCGACTCTGTTCAATCATGTTTCAATATTGAGTTTGCAAACACACCTAATCAAAAGAAACGATAAATATGAATAACACTCTCTTTCTCTTTTGTATTTATGTTAACCGTTATTACATTTTATAATACCGGTAGTTTTCAGAATATAAATAGTCGTGTTTGGAATAAGTCGTATTACATATTATGCTTTATAAATATTAATACATAATATAAAAACATAACTATCTTTAATTAGTTTTTTAATTATCTCAATACCTTGTTGTGATATTATACAGCATTTTGGCGACGAGAATTGTGAACAAAATATTCCAACCGAGTAGGTGTACATTGATTAAAATGGTCGTCAATCAGTTCAAAGAATTGTTGAAATTAATGCAAAAGCAGAACGAAAAACTGGTTGAGGCAATGTTCAATGAACAAAAAATCGGATCACCGTCAGTAGCCGTACCACATTTTCATGCTCTCGAAAAAGATAAAATAAATTGAGAAACTTACCTTGTGGGGATAGAATAGCATTTTATGGCGAAGAATAAAATAGAAGAAAAAACAGATCGCGATGCAATTTCTACAAAAGTCACATGATACCAGAACAGTCATACGTAGATTGGATTGCCAATTCACGAGAAGCCGCGCAAGATTGCGCATTTACATGAGCTTACATGAGCCGGTGCGCAATGCTGCGTTACTGAAACCCAACCCCACACTGAAAGAAGTAGTCGAAATAGCACAAGCTTATGAATGCTCTAAACGATCGTGTGCAATTATCAAAGAAGGAGTTCGAGGAGCTTGAAATCGTGTCCTGAGTGCCAAGAAGCCCATGAGCGTCGAGATTGTAGACACATCACCTCTATTTGTGACAAATGTGGCCAGAAGGTTCATATCACCAGCGTATCCCAGTCAATCAATCGGGAGTCAACAGTACATCATAATCGAGCAGGAAGACACCGCGGGCCTGGTCGTGGTCGAAACTACTTTTCATCGGGAAATCACTTAGTTAATGAACTGAGCGATTTTCATTACATAAACTTTGTTTATAATCTGGAAACAGAATTTCCAGAAGAAGCCGATCCATTGTCTACCGCAATGGTGCAAGATCCAGGAAAAATTATGGTCAATGCGGGTATTAACAACAGTCAAACCTCTTTTCAAGTTGACACGGAGTCATCGTGCTCTATGTTTGAACTTAAAGGATACTATCAATTGGGCTCTCCAGCATATGAGCTGACGAATAAGGTCCTGAGGGCTTATGGAAACACCCGCGTTCCGCTCAAAGGAGTTGTTAAGGTGCAAGTTATGTGGCAAGGTAAGCAGTGCATACTGCCACTTTTGATCGTCGATTACGATTAAGCGTCAAATATTCTTGGTTTAGACTGCTTCAAGTTACTAAAATTTGAACTATGAACATCAACCAATCGTAACCTAGTCAATATCTGTTCGGTACTAGATACACACGTCTCAGCAATACCTAATCTCAGATTGTGTAACTTTTTCCGGGCGGAAATCACATTGAAACCAGACGCTTGCCCAAAATTCTTCAAACCCTACAACGTACCATTTGCTTTGAAGAAGGGCGTGGATGAGGAAATTCAGAGACTAATGTTCAGCGGCATCCTTAAATCAATCAATTTTAGTTGATGGGCCTCCCCAATTGTATCGGTAAAAAAGCCAGATGGTTATGTAAGAGTTTGTAAAGATTTTAAAGTTACTATCAACCAACAAATAGAAATCGATCGGTACCCAATTCCGCGCATGGAAGAATTGTTTCATAAGCTTCAAGGAGATCAGTTCTTCACTCAAATTGACCTAAGCGATGCTTATTTTCAAGTCGTGTTGTCAGAGGGGTCTAAGCAATTGACGGTAATTAATACACCTTCTGGTTTTTTCAATACCAACGTTTACCTTTCGGAGTGGCCAGCGCTCTTGGAATTCTTCAAAGGTACATGGAAGAAATTACCGCCGGTATTCCAATGTGACCGGTGTATCTAGATGACGTAGTCGTCACTGGAGCGACCAACGAAGATCATCTTCGGAATCTCAAAGAACTGCTGAGCCGCTTTGACAAGTATGGTCTACGATGTAAGAAGGATAAGCACACGTTTGCAGTGCAGAACATAGAATACGTGGGGCATATCATCAACGTACGAGGCATGCAGCCATCAGAAAAGCGGCTGGAGCTATTGAAGAACATACAGATATCAAACAAGTTTAGGCATTCATTGGCAAAATCAACTATTACAATAATTTCATACCGAATTTCGCTTCAATTGCCGCTCCGACTCAAGAGTTCCGCCACAAGGTGCGAAGTTCGTTTAAACCAATCGACAAGAAACCACTTTTCAGATACTGAAATCGCAGTTGCTAAAGCCGTCCAGATTAGTTCACTAAAAAGAGGATCGTCCAATCGTCTTTGCTACCGACGCATCCAAGTATGGCATTGGTGCTGTAATTTCTCATTATTTTCCAAATGGATCCGAACACCCTATTGCTTTTGCGTCCAAAACATTATCGATAAGTTAGCCAGCATACCGTCAGACTGAAAAGGAAGTGCTTTCTATTATTTATGGTGTGACAAAGTTCCAGCAGTATTTATACGGCAGAAATTTCGAGTTGTTGACCACAATTTTTCATCCAACCAAGATACCTCCAGTCGCAACTCTTCAAAGACATCAGCGTTGGGCTATTGCGCTCGCACATTTCTACACATTTCGCAGAAAATTCAATTTTATTGAAAATCAACTGAACTATAGCCCACAAATTCAGAGCCAGAAAAATCGAAAATCTGCAATTGTGCTCCGATTTCGATGGTTAATACCTCTATTAATAGGCGTTGAAACCAGTAATCGGCATGCCAACGGTCATTTGAATCGCTCGCACATTTCTACACATTTCGCAGAAGATTCAATTTTATTGAAAATCAACTGAACTATAGCCCATAAACTCAGAGCCAGAAAAATCGAAAATCTGCAATTGTGCTCCGATTTCGATGGTTAATACCTCTATCAATAGGCGTTGAAACCTGTAATCGTCATGCCAACGGTCATTTGAATCGCTCGCACATTTCTACACATTTCGCAGAAAATTCAATTTTATTGAAAATCAACTGAACTATAGCCCACAAATTCAGAGCCAGAAAAATCGAAAATCTGCAATTGTGCTCCGATTTCGATGGTTAATACCTCTATCAATAGGCGTTGAAACCAGTAATCGTCATGCCAACGGTCATTTGGATCGCTCGAATATTTCTACACATTTCGCAGAAAATTCAATTTTATTGAAAATCAACTGAACTATAGCCCACAAAATCAGAGCCAGAAAAGTCGAAAATCTGCAATTGTGCTCCGATTTCGATGGTTAATACCTCTATTAATAGGCTTTGGAACCTGTATTCGTCATGCCAACGGTCATTTGAATCGCTTGCACATTTCTACACATTTCGCAGAAAATTCAATTTTATTGAAAATCAACTGAACTATAGCCCACAAATTCAGAGCCAGAAAAATCGAAAATCTGCAATTGTGCTCCGATTTCGATGGTTAATACCTCTATTAATAGGCGTTGAAACCAGTAATCGGCATGCCAACGGTCATTTGAATCGCTCGCACATTTCTACACATTTCGCAGAAGATTCAATTTTATTGAAAATCAACTGAACTATAGCCCATAAACTCAGAGCCAGAAAAATCGAAAATCTGCAATTGTGCTCCGATTTCGATGGTTAATACCTCTATCAATAGGCGTTGAAACCTGTAATCGTCATGCCAACGGTCATTTGAATCGCTCGCACATTTCTACACATTTCGCAGAAAATTCAATTTTATTGAAAATCAACTGAACTATAGCCCACAAATTCAGAGCCAGAAAAATCGAAAATCTGCAATTGTGCTCCGATTTCGATGGTTAATACCTCTATCAATAGGCGTTGAAACCTGTAATCGTCATGCCAACGGTCATTTGGATCGCTCGAATATTTCTACACATTTCGCAGAAAATTCAATTTTATTGAAAATCAACTGAACTATAGCCCACAAAATCAGAGCCAGAAAAGTCGAAAATCTGCAATTGTGCTCCGATTTCGATGGTTAATACCTCTATTAATAGGCGTTGGAACCTGTATTCGTCATGCCAACGGTCATTTGAATCGCTTGCACATTTCTACACATTTCGCAGAAAATTCAATTTTATTGAAAATCAACTGAACTATAGCCCACAAATTCAGAGCCAGAAAAATCGAAAATCTGCAATTGTGCTCCGATTTCGATGGTTAATACCTCTATTAATAGGCGTTGAAACCTGTATTCGTCATGCTAACGGTTATTTGAATCGCTCGCACATTTCTACACATTTCGCAGAAAATTCAATTTTATTGAAAATCAACTGAACTATATCCCACAAATTCAGAGCCAGAAAAATCGAAAATCTGCAATTGTGCTCCGATTTCGATGGTTAATACCTCTATTAAGAGGCGTTGAAATCAGTAATCGTCATGCCAACGGTCATTTGAATCGCTCGCACATTTCGCAGAAAATTCAATTTAATTGAAAATCAACTGAACTATAGCCCACAAACTCAGAGCCAGAAAAATCGAAAATCTGCAATTGTGCTCCGATTTCGATGGTTAATACCTCTATTAATAGGCGTTGGAACCTGTATTCGTCATGCCAACGGTCATTTGAATCGCTCGCACATTTCTACACATTTCGCAGAAAATTCAATTTTATTGAAAATCAACTGAACTATAGCCCACAAACTCAGAGCCAGAAAAATCGAAAATCTGCAATTGTGCTCCGATTTCGATGGTTGATACCTCTATTAATAGGCGTTGGAACCTGTATTCGTCATGCCAACGGTCATTTGAATCGCTCGCACATTTCTACACATTTCGCAGAAGATTCAATTTTATTGAAAATCAACTGAACTATAGCCCACAAATTCAGAGCCAGAAAAATCGAAAATCTGCAATTGTGCTCCGATTTCGATGGTTAATACCTCTATTAATAGGAGTTGGAACCTGTATTCGTCATGCCAACGGTCATTTGAATCGCTTGCACATTTCTACACATTTCGCAGAAAATTCAATTTTATTGAAAATCAACTGAACTATATCCCACAAATTCAGAGCCAGAAAAATCGAAAATCTGCAATTGTGCTCCGATTTCGATGGTTAATACCTCTTTTAATAGGCGTTGAAACCAGTAATCGTCATGCCAACGGTCATTTGAATCGCTCGCACATTTCGCAGAAAATTCAATTTAATTGAAAATCAACTGAACTATATCCCACAAATTCAGAGCCAGAAAAATTGAAAATCTGGAATTGTGCTCCGATTTCGATGGTTAATACCTCTATTAATAGGCGTTGAAACCAGTAATCGTCATGCCAACGGTCATTTGAATCGCTCGCACATTTTGCAGAAAATTCAATTTAATTGAAAATCAACTGAACTATAGCCCACAAACTCAGAGCCAGAAAAATCGAAAATCTGGAATTGTGTTTCGATTTTGATGGTTAATACCTCTTTTAATAGGCGTTGGAACCTGTATTCGTCATGCCAACGGTCATTTGAATCGCTCGCACATTTCTACACATTTCGCAGAAAATTCAATTTTATTGAAAATCAACTGAACTATAGCCCACAAATTCAGAGCCAGAAAAATCGAAAATCTGCAATTGTCCTCCGATTTCGATGGTTAATACCTCTATTAATAGGCGTTGAAACCAGTAATCGTCATGCCAACGGTCATTTGAATCGCTCGCACATTTCTACACATTTCGCAGAAAATTCAATTTTATTGAAAATCAACTGAACTATAGCCCACAAATTCAGAGCCAGAAAAATCGAAAATCTGCAATTGTGCTCCGATTTCGATGGTTAATACCTCTATTAATAGGCGTTGGAACCTGTATTCGTCATGCCAACGGTTATTTGAATCGCTCGCACATTTCTACACATTTCGCAGAAAATTCAATTTTATTGAAAATCAACTGAACTATAGCCCACAAACTCAGAGCCAGAAAAATCGAAAATCTGCAATTGTGCTCCGATTTCGATGGTTAATACCTCTATTAATAGGCGTTGGAACCTGTATTCGTCATGCCAACGGTTATTTGAATCGCTCGCACATTTCTACACATTTCGCAGAAAATTCAATTTTATTGAAAATCAACTGAACTATAGCCCACAAATTCAGAGCCAGAAAAATCGAAAATCTGCAATTGTCCTCCGATTTCGATGGTTAATACCTCTATTAATAGGCGTTGAAACCAGTAATCGTCATGCCAACGGTCATTTGAATCGATCGAATATTTCTACACATTTCGCAGAAAATTCAATTTTATTGAAAATCAACTGAACTATAGCCCACAAAATCAGAGCCAGAAAAATCGAAAATCTGCAATTGTGCTCCGATTTCGATGGTTAATACCTCTATTAATAGGCGTTGGAACCTGTATTCGTCATGCCAACGGTCATTTGAATCGCTTGCACATTTCTACACATTTCGCAGAAAATTCAATTTTATTGAAAATCAACTGAACTATAGCCCACAAACTCAGAGCCAGAAAAATCGAAAATCTGCAATTGTGCTCCGATTTCGATGGTTAATACCTCTATCAATAGGCGTTGAAACCTGTAATCGTCATGCCAACGGTCATTTGGATCGCTCGAATATTTCTACACATTTCGCAGAAAATTCAATTTTATTGAAAATCAACTGAACTATAGCCCACAAAATCAGAGCCAGAAAAGTCGAAAATCTGCAATTGTGCTCCGATTTCGATGGTTAATACCTCTATTAATAGGCGTTGGAACCTGTATTCGTCATGCCAACGGTCATTTAAATCGCTCGCACATTTCTACACATTTCGCAGAAAATTCAATTTTATTGAAAATCAACTGAACTATAGCCCACAAAATCAGAGCCAGAAAAGTCGAAAATCTGCAATTGTGCTCCGATTTCGATGGGTAATACCTCTATTAATAGGCGTTGAAACCTGTTATCGTCATGCCAACGGTCATTTGAATCGCTCGCACATTTCTACACATTTCGCAGAAGATTCAATTTTATTGAAAATCAACTGAACTATAGCCCACAAATTCAGAGCCAGAAAAATCGAAAATCTGCAATTGTGCTCCGATTTCGATGGTTAATACCTCTATTAATAGGCGTTGGAACCTGTATTCGTCATGCCAACGGTCATTTGAATCGCTTGCACATTTCTACACATTTCGCAGAAAATTCAATTTTATTGAAAATCAACTGAACTATATCCCACAAATTCAGAGCCAGAAAAATTAAAAATCTGCAATTGTGCTCCGATTTCGATGGTTAATACCTCTTTTAATAGGCGTTGAAACCAGTAATCGTCATGCCAACGGTCATTTGAATCGCTCGCACATTTCGCAGAAAATTCAATTTAATTGAAAATCAACTGAACTATATCCCACAAATTCAGAGCCAGAAAAATCGAAAATCTGCAATTGTGCTCCGATTTCGATGGTTAATACCTCTATTAATAGGCGTTGAAACCAGTAATCGTCATGCCAACGGTCATTTGAATCGCTCGCACATTTCGCAGAAAATTCAATTTAATTGAAAATCAACTGAACTATAGCCCACAAACTCAGAGCCAGAAAAATCGAAAATCTGGAATTGTGTTTCGATTTTGATGGTTAATACCTCTTTTAATAGGCGTTGGAACCTGTATTCGTCATGCCAACGGTCATTTGAATCGCTCGCACATTTCTACACATTTCGCAGAAAATTCAATTTTATTGAAAATCAACTGAACTATAGCCCACAAATTCAGAGCCAGAAAAATCGAAAATCTGCAATTGTGCTCCGATTTCGATGGTTGATACCTCTATCAATAGGCGTTGAAACTTGTAATCGTCATGCCAACGGTCATTTGAATCGCTCGCACATTTCTACACATTTGCAGAAAATTCAATTTTATTGAAAATCAACTGAACTATAGCCCACAAATTCACAGCCAGAAAAATCGAAAATCTGCAATTGTGCTCCGATTTCGATGGTTGATACCTCTATCAATAGGCGTTGAAACCTGTAATCGTCATGCCAACGGTCATTTGAATCGCTCGCACATTTCTACACATTTGCAGAAAATTCAATTTTATTGAAAATCAACTGAACTATAGCCCACAAATTCAGAGCCAGAAAAATCGAAAATCTGCAATTGTGCTCCGATTTCGATGGTTGATACCTCTATCAATAGGCGTTGAAACCTGTATTCGTCATGCCAACGGTCATTTGAATCGCTCGCATATTTCTACACATTTCGCAGAAAATTCAATTTTATTGAAAATCAACTGAACTATAGCCCACAAATTCAGAGCCAGAAAAATCGAAAATTTGGAATTGTGCTCCGATTTCGATGGTTAATACCTCTATTAATAGGCGTTGGAACCTGTATTCGTCATGCCAAAGGTCATTTGAATCGCTCGCACATTTCGCAGAAAATTCAATTTTATTGAAAATCAACTGAACTATAGCCCACAAATTCAGAGCCAGAAAAGTCGAAAATCTGCAATTGGCTCCGATTTCGATGGTTGATACCTCTATCAATAGGCGTTGAAACCTGTAATCGTCATGCCAACGGTCATTTGAATCGCTCGCACATTTCTACACATTTCGCAGAAAATTCAATTTTATTGAAAATCAACTGAACTATAGCCCACAAATTCAGAGCCAGAAAAATCGAAAATTTGGAATTGTGCTCCGATTTCGATGGTTAATACCTCTATTAATAGGCGTTGGAACCTGTATTCGTCATGCCAAAGGTCATTTGAATCGCTCGCACATTTCGCAGAAAATTCAATTTTATTGAAAATCAACTGAACTATAGCCCACAAATTCAGAGCCAGAAAAGTCGAAAATCTGCAATTGGCTCCAATTTCGATGGTTGATACCTCTATCAATAGGCGTTGAAACCTGTAATCGTCATGCCAACGGTCATTTGAATCGCTCGCACATTTCTACACATTTCGCAGAAAATTCAATTTTATTGAAAATCAACTGAACTATAGCCCACAAATTCAGAGCCAGAAAAATCGAAAATCTGCAATTGGCTCCGATTTCGATGGTTGATACCTCTATCAATAGGCGTTGAAACTTGTAATCGTCATGCCAACGGTCATTTGAATCGCTCGCACATTTCTACACATTTCGCAGAAAATTCAATTTTATTGAAAATCAACTGAACTATAGCCCACAAATTCACAGCCAGAAAAATCGAAAATCTGCAATTGTGCTCCGATTTCGATGGTTGATACCTTTATCAATAGGCGTTGAAACCTGTATTCGTCATGCCAAAGGTCATTTGAATCGCTCGCATATTTCTACACATTTCGCAGAAAATTCAATTTTATTGAAAATCAACTGAACTATAGCCCGCAATTTCAGAGCCAGAAAAGTCGAAAATCTGCAATTGTGCTCCGATTTCGATGGTTAATACCTCTATTAATAGGCGTTGAAACCTGTAATCGTCATGCCAAAGGTCATTTGAATCGCTCGCACATTTTGCAGAAAATTCAATTTAATTGAAAATCAACTGAACTATAGCCCACAAATTCAGAGCCAGAAAAATCGAAAATCTGCAATTCTGCTCCGATTTCGATGGTTGATACCTCTATCAATAGGCGTTGAAACCTGTAATCGTCATGCCAACGGTCATTTGAATCGCTCGCACATTTCTACACATTTGCAGAAAATTCAATTTTATTGAAAATCAACTGAACTATAGCCCACAAATTCAGAGCCAGAAAAATCGAAAATCTGCAATTGTGCTCCGATTTCGATGGTTGATACCTCTATCAATAGGCGTTGAAACTTGTAATCGTCATGCCAACGGTCATTTGAATCGCTCGCACATTTCTACACATTTCGCAGAAAATTCAATTTTATTGAAAATCAACTGAACTATAGCCCACAAACTCACAGCCAGAAAAATCGAAAATCTGCAATTCTGCTCCGATTTCGATGGTTAATACCTCTATTAATAGGTGTTGGAACCTGTATTCGTCATGCCAAAGGTCATTTGAATCGCTCGCACATTTCGCAGAAAATTCAATTTAATTGAAAATCAACTGAACTATAGCCCGCAAATTCAGAGCCAGAAAAGTCGAAAATCTGCAATTCTGCTCCGATTTCGATGGTTGATACCTCTATCAATAGGCGTTGAAACCTGTATTCGTCATGCCAACGGTCATTTGAATCGCTCGCATATTTCTACACATTTCGCAGTAAATTCAATTTTATTGAAAATCAACTGAACTATAGCCCGCAAATTCAGAGCCAGAAAAGTCGAAAATCTGCAATTGTGCTCCGATTTCGATGGTTAATACCTCTATTAATAGGCGTTGAAACCTGTATTCGTCATGCCAACGGTCATTTGGATCGCTCGCATATTTCTACACATTTCGCAGTAAATTCAATTTTATTGAAAATCAACTGAACTATAGCCCGCAAATTCAGAGCCAGAAAAATCGAAAATCTGCAATTCTGCTCCGATTTCGATGGTTGATACCTCTATCAATAGGCGTTGGAACCTGTATTCGTCATGCCAACGGTCATTTGAATCGCTCGCATATTTCTACACATTTCGCAGTAAATTCAATTTTATTGAAAATCAACTGAACTATAGCCCACAAATTCAGAGCCAGAAAAATCGAAAATCTGCAATTGTGCTCCGATTTCGATGGTTGATACCTCTATCAATAGGCGTTGAAACCAGTAATCGTCATGCCAACGGTCATTTGAATCGCTCGCACATTTCTACACATTTCGCAGAAAATTCAATTTTATTGAAAATCAACTGAACTATAGCCCACAAATTCAGAGCCAGAAAAATCGAAAATCTGCAATTCTGCTCCGATTTCGATGGTTAATACCTCTATTAATAGGTGTTGGAACCTTTATTCGTCATGCCAACGGTCATTTGAATCGCTCGCACATTTCTACACATTTCGCAGAAAATTCAATTTTATTGAAAATCAACTGAACTATAGCCCACAAAATCAGAGCCAGAAAAATCGAAAATCTGCAATTGTGCTCCGATTTCGACGGTTAATACCTCTATTAATAGGCGTTGGAACCTGTATTCGTCATGCCAACGGTCATTTGAATCGCTCGCACATTTCGCAGAAAATTCAATTTTATTGAAAATCAACTAAACTATAGCCCACAAATTCAGAGCCAGAAAAGTCGAAAATCTGCAATTGTGCTCCGATTTCGACGGTTAATACCTCTATTAATAGACGTTGGAACCTGTATTCGTTATGCCAATGGCCATTTGAATCGATCGCACATTTCGCAGAAAATTCAATTTTATTGAAAATCAACTGAACTATAGCCCACAAATTCAGAGCCAGAAAAATCGAAAATCTGCAATTGTGCTCCGATTTCGATGGTTAATACCTCTATTAATAGGTGTTGGAACCTGTATTCGTCATGCCAACGGTCATTTGAATCGCTCGCACATTTCTACACATTTCGCAGAAAATTCAATTTTATTGAAAATCAACTGAACTATAGCCCACAAACTCACAGCCAGAAAAATCGAAAATCTGCAATTCTGCTCCGATTTCGATGGTTAATACCTCTATTAATAGGTGTTGGAACCTGTATTCGTCATGCCAAAGGTCATTTGATTCGCTCGCACATTTCGCAGAAAATTCAATTTAATTGAAAATCAACTGAACTATAGCCCGCAAATTCAGAGCCAGAAAAGTCGAAAATCTGCAATTCTGCTCCGATTTCGATGGTTGATACCTCAATTAATAGACGTTGGAACCTGTATTGGTTATGCCAATGGTCATTTGAATCGCTCGCACATTTCGCAGAAAATTCAATTTTATTGAAAATCAACTGAACTATAGCCCACAAATTCAGAGCCAGAAAAATCGAAAATCTGCAATTGTGCTCCGATTTCGACGGTTAATACCTCTATTAATAGACGTTGGAACCTGTATTCGTCATGCCAACGGTCATTTGAATCGCTCGCACATTTCGCAGAAAATTCAATTTTATTGAAAATCAACTGAACTATAGCCCACAAATTCAGAGCCAGAAAAGTCGAAAATCTGCAATTGTGCTCCGATTTCGACGGTTAATACCTCTATTAATAGACGTTGGAACCTGTATTCGTTATGCCAATGGCCATTTGAATCGCTCGCATATTTCTACACATTTCGCAGTAAATTCAATTTTATTGAAAATCAACTGAACTATAGCCCACAAATTCAGAGCCAGAAAAATCGAAAATCTGCAATTGTGCTCCGATTTCGATGGTTGATACCTCTATCAATAGGCGTTGAAACCAGTAATCGTCATGCCAACGGTCATTTGAATCGCTCGCACATTTCTACACATTTCGCAGAAAATTCAATTTTATTGAAAATCAACTGAACTATAGCCCACAAATTCAGAGCCAGAAAAATCGAAAATCTGCAATTCTGCTCCGATTTCGATGGTTAATACCTCTATTAATAGGTGTTGGAACCTTTATTCGTCATGCCAACGGTCATTTGAATCGCTCGCACATTTCTACACATTTCGCAGTAAATTCAATTTTATTGAAAATCAACTGAACTATAGCCCGCAAATTCAGAGCCAGAAAAATCGAAAATCTGCAATTCTGCTCCGATTTCGATGGTTGATACCTCTATCAATAGGCGTTGGAACCTGTATTCGTCATGCCAACGGTCATTTGAATCGCTCGCATATTTCTACACATTTCGCAGTAAATTCAATTTTATTGAAAATCAACTGAACTATAGCCCACAAATTCAGAGCCAGAAAAATCGAAAATCTGCAATTCTGCTCCGATTTCGATGGTTGATACCTCTATCAATAGGCGTTGAAACCTGTATTCGTCATGCCAACGGTCATTTGAATCGCTCGCATATTTCTACACATTTCGCAGTAAATTCAATTTTATTGAAAATCAACTGAACTATAGCCCGCAAATTCAGAGCCAGAAAAGTCGAAAATCTGCAATTGTGCTCCGATTTCGATGGTTAATACCTCTATTAATAGGCGTTGAAACCTGTATTCGTCATGCCAACGGTCATTTGAATCGCTCGCATATTTCTACACATTTCGCAGTAAATTCAATTTTATTGAAAATCAACTGAACTATAGCCCACAAATTCAGAGCCAGAAAAATCGAAAATCTGCAATTCTGCTCCGATTTCGATGGTTGATACCTCTATCAATAGGCGTTGGAACCTGTATTCGTCATGCCAACGGTCATTTGAATCGCTCGCACATTTCTACACATTTCGCAGTAAATTCAATTTTATTGAAAATCAACTGAACTATAGCCCACAAATTCAGAGCCAGAAAAATCGAAAATCTGCAATTGTGCTCCGATTTCGATGGTTGATACCTCTATCAATAGGCGTTGAAACCAGTAATCGTCATGCCAACGGTCATTTGAATCGCTCGCACATTTCTACACATTTCGCAGAAAATTCAATTTTATTGAAAATCAACTGAACTATAGCCCACAAATTCAGAGCCAGAAAAATCGAAAATCTGCAATTCTGCTCCGATTTCGATGGTTAATACCTCTATTAATAGGTGTTGGAACCTTTATTCGTCATGCCAACGGTCATTTGAATCGCTCGCACATTTCTACACATTTCGCAGAAAATTCAATTTTATTGAAAATCAACTGAACTATAGCCCACAAAATCAGAGCCAGAAAAATCGAAAATCTGCAATTGTGCTCCGATTTCGATGGTTGATACCTCTATCAATAGGCGTTGGAACCTGTATTCGTCATGCCAACGGTCATTTGAATCGCTCGCACATTTCGCAGAAAATTCAATTTTATTGAAAATCAACTAAACTATAGCCCACAAATTCAGAGCCAGAAAAGTCGAAAATCTGCAATTGTGCTCCGATTTCGACGGTTAATACCTCTATTAATAGACGTTGGAACCTGTATTCGTTATGCCAATGGCCATTTGAATCGATCGCACATTTCGCAGAAAATTCAATTTTATTGAAAATCAACTGAACTATAGCCCACAAATTCAGAGCCAGAAAAATCGAAAATCTGCAATTGTGCTCCGATTTCGACGGTTAATACCTCTATTAATAGACGTTGGAACCTGTATTCGTCATGCCAATGGTCATTTGAATCGCTCGCACATTTCTACACATTTCGCAGAAAATTCAATTTTATTGAAAATCAACTGAACTATAGCCCACAAATTCAGAGCCAGAAAAGTCGAAAATCTGCAATTGTGCTCCGATTTCGATGGTTAATACCTCAATTAATAGACGTTGGAACCTGTATTGGTTATGCCAATGGTCATTTGAATCGCTCGCACATTTCGCAGAAAATTCAATTTTATTGAAAATCAACTGAACTATAGCCCACAAATTCAGAGCCAGAAAAATCGAAAATCTGCAATTGTGCTCCGATTTCGACGGTTAATACCTCTATTAATAGACGTTGGAACCTGTATTCGTTATGCCAATGGCCATTTGAATCGCTCGCACATTTCGCAGAAAATTCAATTTTATTGAAAATCAACTGAACTATAGCCCACAAATTCAGAGCCAGAAAATCGAAAATCTGCAATTGTGCTCCGATTTCGATGGTTAATACCTCTATTAATAGGTGTTGGAACCTGTATTCGTCATGCCAACGGTCATTTGAATCGCTCGCACATTTCTACACATTTCGCAGAAAATTCAATTTTATTGAAAATCAACTGAACTATAGCCCACAAACTCACAGCCAGAAAAGTCGAAAATCTGCAATTGTGCTCCGATTTCGATGGTTAATACCTCTATTAATAGGTGTTGGAACCTGTATTCGTCATGCCAACGGTCATTTGAATCGCTCGCACATTTCTACACATTTCGCAGAAAATTCAATTTTATTGAAAATCAACTGAACTATAGCCCACAAACTCACAGCCAGAAAAATCGAAAATCTGCAATTCTGCTCCGATTTCGATGGTTAATACCTCTATTAATAGGTGTTGGAACCTGTATTCGTCATGCCAAAGGTCATTTGATTCGCTCGCACATTTCGCAGAAAATTCAATTTAATTGAAAATCAACTGAACTATAGCCCGCAAATTCAGAGCCAGAAAAGTCGAAAATCTGCAATTCTGCTCCGATTTCGATGGTTGATACCTCAATTAATAGACGTTGGAACCTGTATTGGTTATGCCAATGGTCATTTGAATCGCTCGCACATTTCGCAGAAAATTCAATTTTATTGAAAATCAACTGAACTATAGCCCACAAATTCAGAGCCAGAAAAATCGAAAATCTGCAATTGTGCTCCGATTTCGACGGTTAATACCTCTATTAATAGACGTTGGAACCTGTATTCGTCATGCCAACGGTCATTTGAATCGCTCGCACATTTCGCAGAAAATTCAATTTTATTGAAAATCAACTGAACTATAGCCCACAAATTCAGAGCCAGAAAAGTCGAAAATCTGCAATTGTGCTCCGATTTCGACGGTTAATACCTCTATTAATAGACGTTGGAACCTGTATTCGTTATGCCAATGGCCATTTGAATCGCTCGCATATTTCTACACATTTCGCAGAAAATTCAATTTTATTGAAAATCAACTGAACTATAGCCCACAAACTCACAGCCAGAAAAGTCGAAAATCTGCAATTGTGCTCCGATTTCGATGGTTAATACCTCTATTAATAGGTGTTGGAACCTGTATTCGTCATGCCAACGGTCATTTGAATCGCTCGCACATTTCTACACATTTCGCAGAAAATTCAATTTTATTGAAAATCAACTGAACTATAGCCCACAAACTCACAGCCAGAAAAATCGAAAATCTGCAATTCTGCTCCGATTTCGATGGTTAATACCTCTATTAATAGGTGTTGGAACCTGTATTCGTCATGCCAAAGGTCATTTGATTCGCTCGCACATTTCGCAGAAAATTCAATTTAATTGAAAATCAACTGAACTATAGCCCGCAAATTCAGAGCCAGAAAAGTCGAAAATCTGCAATTCTGCTCCGATTTCGATGGTTGATACCTCAATTAATAGACGTTGGAACCTGTATTGGTTATGCCAATGGTCATTTGAATCGCTCGCACATTTCGCAGAAAATTCAATTTTATTGAAAATCAACTGAACTATAGCCCACAAATTCAGAGCCAGAAAAATCGAAAATCTGCAATTGTGCTCCGATTTCGACGGTTAATACCTCTATTAATAGACGTTGGAACCTGTATTCGTCATGCCAACGGTCATTTGAATCGCTCGCACATTTCGCAGAAAATTCAATTTTATTGAAAATCAACTGAACTATAGCCCACAAATTCAGAGCCAGAAAAGTCGAAAATCTGCAATTGTGCTCCGATTTCGATGGTTAATACCTCTATTAATAGGTGTTGGAACCTGTATTCGTCATGCCAACGGTCATTTGAATCGCTCGCACATTTCTACACATTTCGCAGAAAATTCAATTTTATTGAAAATCAACTGAACTATAGCCCACAAACTCACAGCCAGAAAAATCGAAAATCTGCAATTCTGCTCCGATTTCGATGGTTAATACCTCTATTAATAGGTGTTGGAACCTGTATTCGTCATGCCAAAGGTCATTTGATTCGCTCGCACATTTCGCAGAAAATTCAATTTAATTGAAAATCAACTGAACTATAGCCCGCAAATTCAGAGCCAGAAAAGTCGAAAATCTGCAATTCTGCTCCGATTTCGATGGTTGATACCTCAATTAATAGACGTTGGAACCTGTATTGGTTATGCCAATGGTCATTTGAATCGCTCGCACATTTCGCAGAAAATTCAATTTTATTGAAAATCAACTGAACTATAGCCCACAAATTCAGAGCCAGAAAAATCGAAAATCTGCAATTGTGCTCCGATTTCGACGGTTAATACCTCTATTAATAGACGTTGGAACCTGTATTCGTCATGCCAACGGTCATTTGAATCGCTCGCACATTTCGCAGAAAATTCAATTTTATTGAAAATCAACTGAACTATAGCCCACAAATTCAGAGCCAGAAAAATCGAAAATCTGCAATTGTGCTCCGATTTCGATGGTTGATACCTCTATCAATAGGCGTTGAAACCAGTAATCGTCATGCCAACGGTCATTTGAATCGCTCGCACATTTCTACACATTTCGCAGAAAATTCAATTTTATTGAAAATCAACTGAACTATAGCCCACAAGTTCAGAGCCAGAAAAATCGAAAATCTGCAATTCTGCTCCGATTTCGATGGTTAATACCTCTATTAATAGGTGTTGGAACCTGTATTCGTCATGCCAACGGTCATTTGAATCGCTCGCACATTTCTACACATTTCGCAGAAAATTCAATTTTATTGAAAATCAACTGAACTATAGCCCACAAACTCACAGCCAGAAAAATCGAAAATCTGCAATTCTGCTCCGATTTCGATGGTTAATACCTCTATTAATAGGTGTTGGAACCTGTATTCGTCATGCCAAAGGTCATTTGATTCGCTCGCACATTTCGCAGAAAATTCAATTTAATTGAAAATCAACTGAACTATAGCCCGCAAATTCAGAGCCAGAAAAGTCGAAAATCTGCAATTCTGCTCCGATTTCGATGGTTGATACCTCAATTAATAGACGTTGGAACCTGTATTGGTTATGCCAATGGTCATTTGAATCGCTCGCACATTTCGCAGAAAATTCAATTTTATTGAAAATCAACTGAACTATAGCCCACAAATTCAGAGCCAGAAAAATCGAAAATCTGCAATTGTGCTCCGATTTCGACGGTTAATACCTCTATTAATAGACGTTGGAACCTGTATTCGTCATGCCAACGGTCATTTGAATCGCTCGCACATTTCGCAGAAAATTCAATTTTATTGAAAATCAACTGAACTATAGCCCACAAATTCAGAGCCAGAAAAGTCGAAAATCTGCAATTGTGCTCCGATTTCGACGGTTAATACCTCTATTAATAGACGTTGGAACCTGTATTCGTTATGCCAATGGCCATTTGAATCGCTCGCATATTTCTACACATTTCGCAGAAAATTCAATTTTATTGAAAATCAACTGAACTATAGCCCACAAACTCACAGCCAGAAAAGTCGAAAATCTGCAATTGTGCTCCGATTTCGATGGTTAATACCTCTATTAATAGGTGTTGGAACCTGTATTCGTCATGCCAACGGTCATTTGAATCGCTCGCACATTTCTACACATTTCGCAGAAAATTCAATTTTATTGAAAATCAACTGAACTATAGCCCACAAACTCACAGCCAGAAAAATCGAAAATCTGCAATTCTGCTCCGATTTCGATGGTTAATACCTCTATTAATAGGTGTTGGAACCTGTATTCGTCATGCCAAAGGTCATTTGATTCGCTCGCACATTTCGCAGAAAATTCAATTTAATTGAAAATCAACTGAACTATAGCCCGCAAATTCAGAGCCAGAAAAGTCGAAAATCTGCAATTCTGCTCCGATTTCGATGGTTGATACCTCAATTAATAGACGTTGGAACCTGTATTGGTTATGCCAATGGTCATTTGAATCGCTCGCACATTTCGCAGAAAATTCAATTTTATTGAAAATCAACTGAACTATAGCCCACAAATTCAGAGCCAGAAAAATCGAAAATCTGCAATTGTGCTCCGATTTCGACGGTTAATACCTCTATTAATAGACGTTGGAACCTGTATTCGTCATGCCAACGGTCATTTGAATCGCTCGCACATTTCGCAGAAAATTCAATTTTATTGAAAATCAACTGAACTATAGCCCACAAATTCAGAGCCAGAAAAGTCGAAAATCTGCAATTGTGCTCCGATTTCGATGGTTAATACCTCTATTAATAGGTGTTGGAACCTGTATTCGTCATGCCAACGGTCATTTGAATCGCTCGCACATTTCTACACATTTCGCAGAAAATTCAATTTTATTGAAAATCAACTGAACTATAGCCCACAAACTCACAGCCAGAAAAATCGAAAATCTGCAATTCTGCTCCGATTTCGATGGTTAATACCTCTATTAATAGGTGTTGGAACCTGTATTCGTCATGCCAAAGGTCATTTGATTCGCTCGCACATTTCGCAGAAAATTCAATTTAATTGAAAATCAACTGAACTATAGCCCGCAAATTCAGAGCCAGAAAAGTCGAAAATCTGCAATTCTGCTCCGATTTCGATGGTTGATACCTCAATTAATAGACGTTGGAACCTGTATTGGTTATGCCAATGGTCATTTGAATCGCTCGCACATTTCGCAGAAAATTCAATTTTATTGAAAATCAACTGAACTATAGCCCACAAATTCAGAGCCAGAAAAATCGAAAATCTGCAATTGTGCTCCGATTTCGACGGTTAATACCTCTATTAATAGACGTTGGAACCTGTATTCGTCATGCCAACGGTCATTTGAATCGCTCGCACATTTCGCAGAAAATTCAATTTTATTGAAAATCAACTGAACTATAGCCCACAAATTCAGAGCCAGAAAAATCGAAAATCTGCAATTGTGCTCCGATTTCGATGGTTGATACCTCTATCAATAGGCGTTGAAACCAGTAATCGTCATGCCAACGGTCATTTGAATCGCTCGCACATTTCTACACATTTCGCAGAAAATTCAATTTTATTGAAAATCAACTGAACTATAGCCCACAAATTCAGAGCCAGAAAAATCGAAAATCTGCAATTCTGCTCCGATTTCGATGGTTAATACCTCTATTAATAGGTGTTGGAACCTTTATTCGTCATGCCAACGGTCATTTGAATCGCTCGCACATTTCTACACATTTCGCAGTAAATTCAATTTTATTGAAAATCAACTGAACTATAGCCCGCAAATTCATAGCCAGAAAAATCGAAAATCTGCAATTCTGCTCCGATTTCGATGGTTAATACCTCTATCAATAGGCGTTGGAACCTGTATTCGTCATGCCAACGGTCATTTGAATCGCTCGCATATTTCTACACATTTCGCAGTAAATTCAATTTTATTGAAAATCAACTGAACTATAGCCCACAAATTCAGAGCCAGAAAAATCGAAAATCTGCAATTCTGCTCCGATTTCGATGGTTGATACCTCTATCAATAGGCGTTGAAACCTGTATTCGTCATGCCAACGGTCATTTGAATCGCTCGCATATTTCTACACATTTCGCAGTAAATTCAATTTTATTGAAAATCAACTGAACTATAGCCCGCAAATTCAGAGCCAGAAAAGTCGAAAATCTGCAATTGTGCTCCGATTTCGATGGTTAATACCTCTATTAATAGGCGTTGAAACCTGTATTCGTCATGCCAACGGTCATTTGAATCGCTCGCATATTTCTACACATTTCGCAGTAAATTCAATTTTATTGAAAATCAACTGAACTATAGCCCGCAAATTCAGAGCCAGAAAAATCGAAAATCTGCAATTCTGCTCCGATTTCGATGGTTGATACCTCTATCAATAGGCGTTGGAACCTGTATTCGTCATGCCAACGGTCATTTGAATCGCTCGCACATTTCTACACATTTAGCAGTAAATTCAATTTTATTGAAAATCAACTGAACTATAGCCACAAATTCAGAGCCAGAAAAATCGAAAATCTGCAATTGTGCTCCGATTTCGATGGTTGATACCTCTATCAATAGGCGTTGAAACCAGTAATCGTCATGCCAAC